>JASDQU010501259.1:0-10939 GCA_032191745.1 Picea mariana | reverse complement strand
ACAACAATTCTTGTCTTGGGCACAAGAATATTCAGGTCTGCAAGTTGCACGAGAAGCGCCCAAGCACAGCACGAAAAAATCTCATTTCAGGCTTCCAAGCAAGTAAACGGGGGAAATTATGTTGTCAACGGCCCAGATTCATCCATAGGAGCAGATCGACGGTCGGTAGGAAATCACAGTTAGCGGAGTTGCGTCGGGATTAGCGTGATGGGTAGCATCTATATTGCATGCAAGAAAAGATATTAGTCGTCCATCCAAAGGACGCGTGGTGGAAGATCTAGTCATGTCGGCATTTTGGCATTCGGGAGTTCGAAGGGTGAGGGTTTCACGTCATTCTACATCTCGAAACCACAAACCCCGAAACATCGATAAGCGCCTTTGAAGCTAAGCCTATGGTCCTAGCACCTGATCACGTCAAGTGAGCCTGGTAATGGAGGCAGCCCTCTTCTAACATCAAATACCATCTCGACTGTTCCGCTGGAGGACACGTGGTGTACATCCGTGCTTTCGTGGTTTGGTCAATCAGGATTTTGAGGAAAATTGCATCGTGAACCTTCGGTACCAAAAATCCCGAAAGGATCGGGACCGTCCATATGAAGAACACACGGCGCAATAGCTGACCCACGAGTGGGGCCCTTCGGTATTTTCATGATGAAAGCACCGAGGTCATCTCAGTCGTTCATCCATCAGCGAGGCTCACGCACATTTAATTTAAAGAGGGCGCAGATCTGGACGGTTGTGATTCATGCACTCAAATTCACGGATGAAGTCCAATTCCACACCCCCTCCATCATTCTGGCTTTAACGAGAAGGGGGGGTCTGGAATCAGAGATAATGTATGCACGCATATGGACGTCCCAAGTCTCGGCGCTTAGATCTACGGTCTGTATTGAATTCCGGACCCCCCCATCGGTTCTACCTTTAATGGAGGGGCGGGGGTCCGGAATGGAATTTCACTATAGCGAGCCCCCTATCTATACGTGGCACAAATATACTGGTCCCAAGTCCTCACTGCTTGCCATGTGTCCCTTTAACCCAGTCACCTTTGCCTCAACACCTCTCTCCATTCGTTGTCTCCTGTCCCCATATCACTTCCACGAAAGCACCCCTTTTCCCCCCGCCTCACCTTCACCATACTGGCACCTACAACATCCTCATCAAACATGACACATCTTCCACCTCTCATCCCGTGAACCATTCGGCTGGTCCAGGTGGCCCCTCGAGAAGACCTCCACGTCCCCAAAAGGCAGATTTGACCAGAACCGTTCCTGATCTCAAGAGGGCAGTTATTGCAGTTGTTGGAGGTGGTTAGACATCGTCTCCATCATAAATGGAAAGTCCAGCAAAGGTCTAAAGCTGGTCAATTCATCTACAGCAGGACAGTCCGAAATCTGATAGCGTCTGTCATAGGTGCACAATCGACCAGAGTCTGCATGCGCAGAATGTCATAAGAAATGCAGACACAATGTTTTTAATGCAGCATCTTGTTTTTGCTGTTGTTGTTGTTTTGAGTATATGAAGGAGTTTTCTCCATTTTGGGGGAGGATCGATGGTAGAGCAAAGTTCCTGATTGTAAAGTTTTAATAGACACTCTAGTTCTCTGGTTATGCATCTGTATGTAAGATTTCTTGTTTAATGACAGACAGTTTTCCTACCCCATCTAGTTTTCATCTCATACTGAGGGAGTTCATGATTGACTGATTCACATGAATTATTGAATTATGTTACGATAAAGGATTTATTGTTGCATTGTTGTATTCTCTGGTTTTTTGCGTTTGAATGTAAGAAGATCTTACGTTTAGATGTTTTCTCCTACAGTTTGTTAGAAACCTGATGTTTACGACAGACCTTTGCAGTTCTCTTATACAAGTCTTCCCCCTACTCACCCTTACTACAACTTACTGTCTGAAGTTTATCTAAGACCTCACTTGCCCATGCATGCTTGGCCTAGTTTCAGAGTTAGAACAACATTGTTTTGAGTTAACTTCCATTTGATCACCCCTTTTTATAAACAAATCGTGACATAAACTGATGGGCGTCGGGCTCTGCTCCTGTTGCAATCCAGGAGTGACTTCCATCACTAACATTTCTGGCGCCATTGCTGGGGACAAAGTTGAAGATTTTCCCTGGGATTGAACGACATTGAGCCTTTGATTCTGAAGGTGCATCAGGCATCAGAGCCCTTAAAGATTGCTACTATGCACCTGGCAACTCCACTGTGGCAACTCCAAGGTTTCCACATCACTGTGTCATTGTGGATACTTTAGCATGCCTGAAATCTAACCCAAAAGAGCTTTCTCGAGAAGGCTTCAGCAACTGCTTTCTCTACCTGAAAAGCTTCCTGGGGTAACGACAACGTTAAGATCTAGCCTTTGATGGTGAACAAGGACCAGGCACATTCAAAGTTGTAAATCTTTCACCTGGTGACTCCATGATTCAAGGATCAATTAGCGATTCCACTGGTTCGATATGGAGAAAATCTTAGCTAAAAGGTTTGCTTTCTGTGACTTTTCCCAGATAGTTGGTTTTCCTAATGCACTTCCTGATAGAAACCAATGGGAAAATTTCCTCCCTGAATTTCACACAACAATTTCGGAGGTACCAGCTGAGCATTTACTGGACTTTCATGAGGTTATTCATCAACTTAATGTCATGCATGAAGATGTCCAGATTAAGCTCTTCAGCTATTCATTGAAGGGAGCTACTCTTGAATGGTGTTGGTCTCTTCCCGTTGCAAGCATCCACTCTTTAACAGGTTTTCATATAGCTTTCAATTCATTTTGTAAAGATTATTTTTCAGCTGATTGTTTGTATGAAAACTGTTGTGAGGAGTTGTCTTCGCTTCATGAAGCCTCTGATGGCCCTGAAGACCAGGTCCATGATGAAGCTTTTACTGTGGAGGAAAGCATTTGCTAGGAAGATATAGAGGTGTTGAATGATATTAATTGTGTTAGCCCTAGAACGGAAGCATCTGACATCATATCAGATGCCTCTGTTCTTTTAGATGTTCATAATGATCGACATGTCTCTTGTAGAAATTGCGAGTTTATGGAGCAAATGTGGTCTATAGTAGATGGCTCACTTGGGTATCGGGTTGAAGCAAATGTTCCTAGCTTCCATGCTTATGACAATGAAGACCTCCCCATTTTTAAAGAAGAGATGGTTGTGGAGGAGGATTTTTCTCTTTTCCTTCAAGGGGTTTCTCACGATATATTTTTACCTAGGATTAAAGAGAAAAAAATTATGTATGAACAGCCAAAAGCAGCAGATACCACTGTCCCTAAAATAGATATTTTTAACGGGATCACTATTTTGGAGGAGGAATATAGAAATGAAGGTCAACCCCTTTTTGATGAATATTATAGTGATGATGAGCAACAAGCTTATCCTACATTTGATCACTATGAAGACGCTGACCGACATGACAGCAAGCAGAGCCATCCCATGGTCCCTATTTATGATGAATACGAATCTGACCTGGGGGAGAGCCAACCAAAAGAGGAGAAAGAACCAGAGGAGCATAATATTTCCTGTCCAGAGCCAGTCAGTGAGTAGCCACCACCTGAGAGCAGTGAGCCTACGTCTATTGTCCACCAACCTGTGCTTATCAGAGATATTCAGCCACATGTGAACAACTGTGTAGTAGAGGAGGCTGTCTATCGCCCATTTTCTAGAATTCGCCATTCATTCTATGACCCTGTCAGCAAGTACATGGAGTGGAATTTCCTCTATGCCTTAGAGCCGCCCACCTTCATCTTCATGACAACCCTTGAAGATGAATCAAAGGATGTAACCATTCTGATCTCTTGGTTACATCATCTATTATCCATCATCGACAGAAGGAAGGATCTTCTATTCAGGAAGCTGCTTGAATGGCTATGGTGGAAGTTTGCTTTCACCTAGCCCCATGTAAAGGATTCTGATAGTTTAGGACTGTACATAAATAAGCTCTTTTGAGCATGTATCTTGTTTTGTTTCACTTTTATTTTTCGGCCTGTATTTWCARCAGKGGGTGTTTTGAGCATGACTCCATAGCCCAATAGCAAGGCACTGGAACTGCAAAATGAGTCCTTAGAGTATCACAGGGATGACTCTATCCCCCATGGAGCCTAATGTTAACAACAATTCTTTTCTTGGGCACAAGAATATTTAGGTCTGCAAGTTGCACGAGAAGCACCCAAGCATAGCATGAAAAAATCTCGTTTCAGGCTTCCAAGCAAGTAAACGGGCGAAATTATGTTGTCAACGGCCCAGATTCATCCATAGGAGCTGATTGATGGTTAGTGGGAAATCACGGTTAGCAGAGTTGCGTCGGGATTAGTGCAATGGGTAGCGTCTATATTGCATGCAAGAAAATATATCAGTCATCCATCCAAAGGACGTGTGGTGCGAGATATAGTCACGTTGGCATTTCGGCATTAAGGAGTTCAAAGGGTGAGGGTTTCACATTGTTCTACATCTCGAAACCCCGAACCTCGAAACGTCGATAAGCACCTTTAAAGATAAGCCTATGGTCCTAGCACCCGGTCACGTCAAGCGAGCCTGGTAATGGAGGCATCCCTCTTCTAACATCAAATACCATCTCGATCGTTCTGCTGGAGGACACGTGGCATACATTCGTGCTTTCGTGGTTTGGTTAATCGGGATTTTGAGGAAAATTGCATCGTGAACCTTCAGTACCAGAAATCCTGAAAGGATCAGGACCGTCCATCTGAAGGACACATGGTGCAATAGCTGAGCCATGAGTGGGGCCCTTCGGGATTTTTATGATGAAAGCACTGAGGTCATATCAGCCATTTATCCATCAGTGAGGCTCCAGAACATTTAATTTAAAGAGGGCGTAGATCTGGATGGTCGTGGTCCAGGCACTCAAATTCACAGACGAAGTTCAATTCTGCACCCCCTTCATCATTCTGGATTTAACGAGAAGGGGGGGGGGTCCAGAATCAGAGATAATGTATGTGTGCATATGGATGGCCCAAGTCTCGGCGCTTAGATCTACGGTCTGTATTGAATTCTGGACCCCCCCCCATTGGTTCTGCCTTTAATGGAGGGGGGGGGGTCCGGAATAGAATTTCACTATAGCAGGCCCTCTATCTATACGTGGCATGAATATATTGGTCCCAAGTCCTCACCGCCTGCCATGTGTCCCTTTCACCTAGTCACCTCTGCCTCAACACCTCCCTCCATTCGTTGTCTCCTGTCCCTGTATCACTTCCACGAAAGCACCCCTTTTCCCCCCGCCTCACCTTCACCATACTGGCACTTATAGCATCCTCGTCAAGCATGCCACATCTTCCACCTCTCATCCCATGAATCGTTCGGCTGGTCCAGGTGGCCCCTCGAGAAGACCTCCACGTCCCCAAAAGGAAGAGTTGACCAGAACCATTCCTGATCTCAAGAGGGAAGTTATTGCAGTTGTTGGAGGTGGTTAGACATCATCTCCGTCATAAATGGAAAGTCCAACAAAGGACTAAAGCTGGTCGATTCGTCTGCAGCAGGATAGTCTGAAATATGATAGTGTTTGTCATAGGTGCACGATCAGCTGGAGTCTGCATGCGCAGACTGTCAGAAGACATGCAGACGTAATGTTTTTAATGCAGCATCTTGTTTTTGCTGTTGTTGTTGTTTTGAGTATATGAAGGCATTTTCTCCATTTTGGGGGAGGATCGATGGTAGAGCGAAGCTCCCGATTGTAAAGTTTTAACAGACACTCTAGTTCTCTGGTTATGCATCTGTATGTAAGATTTCTTGTTTAATGACAAACAGTTTTCCTACCCCATCTAGTTTTCATCTCATACTGAGAGAGTTCATGATTGACTGATTCACATGAATTATTGCAATTATGTTACGATAAAGGATTTATTGTTGCATTGTTGTATTCTTCGGTTTTCTGCATTTGAATGTAAGAAGATCTTACATTTAGATGTTTTCTCCTATAGTATGTTAGAAACCTGATGTTTATGATAGAACTTTGCAGTTCTCTTATACAAGTCTTCCCCCTACTCACCCTTACTACAACTCACTGTCTGAAGTTTATCTAAGACCTCACTTGACCAAGCATGCCTAGCCTAGTTTCAGCGTTAGAATAACATTGTTTTGAGTTAACTTCCATTCGATCAACCCTTTTTATAAGCAAATCGTTACATAAACTGATGGGCGTCGGGCTCTGGTCCTGCTGCAATCCAGGAGTGACTTCTGTCGCTAACATTTCTATCGCTGTTGCCGGGGACGAAGTTGAAGATTTTCCCTGGGATTGAACGACATTGAGCCTCTGATTCTGAAGGTGCATCAGGCATCAGAGCCCTTAAAGATTGCTACTGTGCACCTGGCGACTCCACTGTGGTGACTCCAAGGTTTCCACATCACTGTGTCAGTTGTGGCTACTTTAGCATGCCTGAAAGCTAACATAAATTGATGGGCGTCGGGCTCTACTCCTTCTGCAATCCAGGAGTGACTTTCATCACTAACAGAAGGAGGATCAAAATAAAACAACCTTCACCACACCTTGGGGCACCTTTGATTACTTAAGGATGCCTTTTGGCCTACTAAATGCGAGTGCTACTTTTCAGAGGGCCATGTATTTTGCCTTCCATGAGTTAATGGGAAAAATCATCGAGATCTATCAAGATGAATTAACATTTTTTTTAAAAGAAAGGTAAGATCATATAAGTCTTGTTAGACAGGTGTTTGAAAGATGTCGGAAGTATGACATTTCTTTGAATCCGGCTAAGTCTATTTTGGGTGTGGATGAAGGCAAGTTGCTAGGTCACATCATAATAAAGGACGGGGTAAAGATTGATCCTGAAAGAGTTGAAGCTATAAAGAAATTCCCTTTACCCCCAACCAAGAAATATCTTCAGTATTTTCTTGGACAAATCAACTTTGTCAGGCAGTTCATCCCAAACTTGGCCTACTCAAATTGTTGAAAAAGGATGTAAAATTTGAGTGGACAGATGAAGGAAGGAAGGCCTTTAAAAATATTAAGGACTCAATTGGAAGGTCTCTTGTGTTAATTAGTCCAGATTACTCAAAATATTTTCAAATATTTTTCTTCGCTTCATAATATACTATAGCAGGGGTCTTGCTCCAAAAGAATGAAGAGGGTCAAGAGAAACCCATTTCTTTCATGAGTAAGGCATTGCAAAATTCCAAGATTAACTGTAATAATATGGAAAAGCATGCATATGGCTTGGTCAATTCCCTTAATAATTTTAGATTCTACATAGGATATTCAAAGGTTGTGGGGTATGTACCTCACTCGATAGTAAAAGATATCCTAGGACAACATGATTTCTTGGGGGTCAGAGGAAAGTGGGTCTCCAAGATTCAAGAATATGACTTAGAGATAAATCCCACAAAGCTAACCAAAGGTCAAGGATTGGCTCAGATGCTAACTGAAGGGAATGAAAAATATTTGGACTTGGTCTATCAAAATAGTCAATCTAGGCCA
The DNA here is from genome assembly GCA_032191745.1 of Picea mariana. NCBI lineage: Eukaryota > Viridiplantae > Streptophyta > Pinopsida > Pinales > Pinaceae > Picea > Picea mariana. The sequence goes on along the minus strand of JASDQU010501259.1, from coordinate 3,486 downwards.
ACCTTGTCATCAAAAATCCAGTAGTTGGAACAAAACCAATGGTATGATGATATCATTTTCTTTCTTTCAAACCTCACATGCCCAATTCATTTGATTAGTCATAAAAGAACAAAATTGAGGTTGAAAATATCTAAGTATTGTATCATTCAAGATGGCTTGGGGTGGAGGAACCCCTATAGGGTGATACTTAGGTGTGTTGATGAGTTAGAGTCCAAGAGACTTTTGGTTGATTTCCATTCAAGATTTTGTGGTCGGCATTTCGTAGCTAAAACTACTAGCCACAAAATTCTCAGAGCAGGTTATTATTGGCCGACCATTTTTTCAAATGTTCATAAAATGGTTAGGGGTTGTCAACAATGCTAGTTGTTCATAGAGAAGTAGAAGCTAACAACCTTGCCTCTTCAGCCAGTAGTAGTCTAAGCCCCTTTTCAGCAATGGGGGTTTGATTCCATCGGTCAATTTAAGGATAATTCAAGTAATGGTTATACTTGGATAATTACAATGACTGATTATTTTAGTAAGTGGGTAGAAGCAATACCCACTAAGTCAGTAACCGAAAAAGTGGTTATGGATTTTCTTGAAGATAAGATTTTCATTAGGTTTGGTGTGCCTGCCAAGATAATAATCGATAATTCCAAATCCTTTAGTTCAACCGAGTTATCCTCATTCTATTTCAAGTATGGAATTATGTTGTACCACTCTTCAAACTATTATCCCCAAGGAAATGGTCTTGTTGAATCCAATAATAAGAACTTAATGAATATCCTTAAGAAAATAGTTGGGAACAATAAGAGGTCATGGGAAAATAAGATTAAGTTTTCTTTATGGGCGGATAGGATCACAAAGAAGAGTTCTACAAGAAAGAGCCCATTTGAGCTTGTCTATGGGATTGATGCCACTTTACCGGTTCATTTAAAGCTTCCAGTGTATCAATTTGTGCAGAGGTATGGTTTGGATGACAATTTCCAGCAGATAAAAATTGATCAATTGGTTGAGGTGGATGAAATCAGAAGGAAAAAATTATATCAGAGCATAAAGAATCAAGAAAAGGTAAAGAATAATTTTGACAAATCTTCACAACAGAGAGTTTTCCAAGAAGGTGGCACGGTCCTTCTTAAGGACAAAAGAAGGGAAAAGCCAGGAAATCACAGAAAGTTTGACATTTTATGGACTAGTCCATATATCATTCACAGTATAGCCGGAAAGAACTCCTTCTTCCTCATCAGATTGAATGGTGATAGGTTGACGCTCCCATTGAATTGTCAGCTTCTCAAGTTGTTCTTCAACGAAGTCATTTGATGCCCATGGGGGCATCCTCTGTATCATATTCTCTAACTCTTCTCCTTCATATATTATTCTTTTCATTTCCTGTACATAATTTATTCACTGTTTTTTGTATCATATTTACATGTATATTACGATTACAACTCATGTTTATTATTGGATTTATATGGATATGTTATTGATGAGGCATCGATGATGTAGGTTCTTTGATTCTAGATTCTCGTATGGTCTCCTTCAGATAAAATTATCAACCACGTCCCCAAATGGAGCCAATGTTATCCACCAAGTTTTACTAGCTAGATTTGTAGGTGAGCCACCAAAGACTGAGTAGTCAGATGCTCAGATTTCAGTGTTCACAAATTCAACAGGTCTATCAGACCACCTTTTTTCTACATTTCCATCCCTCCGGGGCATTGTAATAAATGAATTAAGCATGAAAGTTGTAAAATAGTATTGGCCACCTAAGACCTGATCACAAGCATGTACTCTAGAGTTTTTTTTTTCACTTGTTAATTATTTCTTTCCGTTTAGGTGATTACTAATTTCTAAGTTTTTTTCACTCAAAATTGACTCCAAAGATGGAGTATGTGTTGGTGGTTAGGCCTTGGCATGGTATAAACAATTTATAGTGTCTAAATCTATATGATTTCATGCTAAGTAATGACTATTGAGTCATATGGGAATTTCTCTAAGTCCCCCATAGTTTTTTTTTTTAATGTTTTAGTCAAATAAAAAAATTCTTGTAAAACAATCATTTTAATGTAAAAGTCAATAAAGTTGTAAAAAATGGCATCAATCAATTTCGGATGCCATATTTGTTTTTTTTTCTAAGCCAGAGCACCCCCTAAACCCTTATCCCCTCTTTGTTGAGGCAAATAAGTGATTTTAATCACTCAAAAATGTAATTTGCTCTTAAAAAAGCTAAAAAGGGATTTTTAATTAATTTTCCTAAAATTTAGGGGAATTCCTAAAAGTTAGAAAACATGTCAGAAACATGTTTTTCCTTGTTTGGAGTCTCGAATACAGTTGGAAAAGGCTTATCTTAGTGAGGGCACATGGTCTATTTGACATGGCAGAGTGGAGGAGATCCCAAAGACCTCATGCACATCTCCTTTCTTGGTTGGCATAGTCTCCTTTGAGGGTGAAAATCCCAAAGCCCCCACTCCACCTCACCTCACCTACCACCCTCACTTCACTCATGCTTACCCTCACTCATCTCCTACACTCCCCCACATCACTTCACATCTCCTACCTTCCACTCCACTCATCTCCCACCTCACTCATGCGCATACCTCTTATCTCATGCACATCTCCCCTTAGCTCATGCGCATGATCTCCTCCTCTCCCATGCGATTTTTCCTTGGAGTTTTCACTGGTGGTTGTATAAATCAAGCTTGGCCCTCCTCCATTGAGTTAGTTGGAGCTTGGGCAACTTGATCACTTTGTAAATTTTTTGTATAACCTTTACGAGTCCGAAAAAGTGATAAAATTTTACTCAGTTATATTCTCATTGATTTAGGAGCATGAGAAAGAACAAAGACTAAGCTCGGGATTGTTTTCATTTTTACTCAAGCTTAAAACAAAACAAAACTATGCTTGGGATAGATTTATTTTTACACAAGCTTAAAACTAAACAAAACCGTGCTTGGACCTGGTTTCATTTTTACACAAGATTGAACCAGAGAAAACCATGCTTGAGGTAGGTGGTTTCATTTTTTTTTACACAAGCTTGAAACTAGAAAAACTATGCTTGCGACTTCCCAACTCATAATCTAGGGATGGTTGGTACTTTTCTCCCAGCTTAAGAAGCTAGCGGCTTAACTTCAACATGAAGTCTAAAGGATGGAAGATTCAAATACTATATGAAGGACTTGACTCCAGAGGATGGAAGCTTCAAATCTCATTAACTTAAGCTTCAAATACTAGATGAAGGACTTGACTCAAACAGAAAGGGGGGGGAATCTATTTCATTTTTTAATGAGATTGACACAGGAATAGCAACTATGCTCGAGATATGTTGTTATATTTTTTAATGAGCTTGACATAGAAGAAGAACTATGCTCGTAACCTTTGTTTCATTTTTTAACGAGGTTTCTACAGGGACGCTGATCCGTAAAGATCTTTTAATGACTGTGGTTGAGTTTTTAATTGCATGTGTTAATTAACCATTTGAGAAGCTTAATGAAAGAATGAGGAAATAAG
>JASDQU010501258.1:38885-57834 GCA_032191745.1 Picea mariana | reverse complement strand
TTCAAACACTTTTCTACAGGGATATGTCGATTCAGATATGGCAGGTAATAAAGACAGTAGGAGGAGCACCATAGGGTATGTTTTTACTATAGGTGGAACAACAGTAAGTTGGATTTCAAAACTGTAAAAGTTTGTTGCAGTTTCAACAATAGAGGCAGAGTATGTTGTTGCTACAGAGGCTAGTAAAGAGATGATTTGGTTACAAAGGTTTATGGAGGAATTGGGAAAGAAGCAGGAGAACAACAGCTTGTACTCTGACAGTCAAAGTGCCATTCACCTTGCAAAGAACTCAGCCTTCCATTCGAAGACTAAGCATATATAGTTGAGGTACCACTTTATATGATCCGCCTTGGAAGATGGAAATTGGAAGTTGGGAAAGATACACACTAGCCAAAATACTACAGACATGTTAACAAAGTGAGTAACCAAGGAGAAACTAAGTTCCTTCTCAGTTTCAATTGGTATTCAGGAATGAATATGAAGATGAGAAATTTGTCAGGTCCAAGAAGGTTTAGAGTCCAGCATATACAACAGCAGTGGAGTTGTTAAGATCAGTCTCCAAGTGGGAGATTGTTGGTTGTGGAGCCTGATTATCTTCCTGATTCAAAGGTATTTTACTTTCAGTCATGTTTATACCGCATGAAGTATTTACACCATAGAAGTATGTACACTCTTCCATGTGGGGGAGTGCAGAGGAGGGGTACCCCCTCTGCAGGGTCCGATGGAAAAACTGCCTTGTAAAAGTATATTGTAATTTCATTGTAAATCTAGAACATTCATTATAAGGTCACAGATCTAATGGTAGAAATTATGTTATGGTTTTTTCCCTAGAAGGAAACCCTCTTTTATGAGAGATATGTATTGCAGCTATGGTGGATGGTGAATATTATATTCTGAGAGAGGATATTGTGAGAGAAAGAAGAGGAAGTTACAACGGTTTTTTGTGTAGGTTGTATCCCTTCATTTGCTGGATAATAATAAAGGAAGGAACTGGCAATTTCTCTGGTGGATGTAGCCCACACTGGGTGAACTACGTAAATCTGTGTCTCTCTTGTATTGTGTATCTTGTGTGTTTTGTTTCCGCATTTGTTTTATTTTATTGCTCCGCGGTCCTATTTTTCTAACAAAGTCATGCTTCCAATGTAGCCATTGGAGTAACTTCAATCTTGCAATGGAAACAAAATAAAAAATTACTAGCAAGGATGGTAGTATATCTAAAAATGAAAAAACTATATCATACCTATCTTTATCATCATCATTTAAAAACAAGGCAAGAATGATCTTACCATTCCCTTAAACATTCTTTTTGTATAAATCCTCCAACCATTCTACAATTTTGTCATTATATGGGTTACAAAAATATGAAAGAATGAGATTGTGAATCTTGTGAGAGTTATGGGGACCTAACATAACCATCGGCCTAGACCGAAGTGCCCCATCCTCCCGACAATTTTCCTTTCGTTCCATATTTTCTCCATCTAAAGGATATAAAATGAGTGTGTTAAATTTACCTCCTAGATCTCTAAATAAAGTGAATATAATCTTACCATTCCCTGGAAACTTTTTGAGATATGAATACTCCAACCAATTTGCAATCCTATCATAATACATGCAATTACTAACATGGAATTGTTTGAAAGAATTCACATATGAAAAATATTCCTGATGAGAATAAAGTACCAGACTATCAAGGAAAGAATCTTGTAAAAAGTTCATATCAAGATGGCGAGAACTTATCATGATTCTCAATCGAAAAAGAAGTGTCTCATTCTCTTGAAACTTTCCATTGCGCTTAGATATTTCAAGATTAAATATTTGGGGTGAACTAAATGGATTGACCAACATTTTTGAATAACCATCATTGGTAATAATATTTTGCCGATTATACTTTTCAACCTCAAATAATTGATCATGGAAAAATTTGGATCCTTCTTTAAACAAAATTTGAGATGAATCAATGGAGGATGCAATTTGAGACTCTTTCAAATCATTTCTTGATTTACCCATGGATAATTGATGAAAATAAATATTAATATGTCCATGGGAAGAATTATTTTCCTCTTTATCTTCTATTGGGTAATCACTATCAATTTGTACCTGATTATATAATGTTGAATTCTCTCCAAGGTAATATGGAACATGCAAATGCACAACATTAGGATAAAAAATATCAGGGTAGAAGGAATAATATGTAGAAGAATTGAGGAGATGAAATGCATCTCTTGAAATGATAGGTAAGTGTGTTTCGAAATCTGGTTTTGTTCCCTCTCCTTGTATAAACTGATCAACCTCTATTGTATTCTCTTTTAAAGAGTACAAAACAGTTTCTAAGAGACAATTGGGTTCATTGTGTAAGGGAAAATTTGAGAGAAAATCACTAGATATAGAAGGTTGATTAATAGTCTGACTAATGATTTTGTCTCCTACTATTTGATCATGGATCTGTTCAACTAAATTGGGGGAATATTTATCATCCACATGATTATCAGCTTCACATTCGACCTCTTTTGCTTTAGAAACAATTATAAAATCTATGGGAGTGTGAAAATTGTCATCTTTTAAAGTCAAGGTTCTTTCTTCGATAGGAGGAGACATCGTTGACAAATAATGATTAGAGGTGACAATTGCATTTTGTAAAAGATGATGTTTCTCATGATTTTCCAAAATGAAAGAAGTTGACCAAAATGGTGGTGCTTCAAAATGTTCAAGATCAACATCAAAATTTGAAACATCTTGAGATTGAGTGTTAGTGCTCAATTCAAATTGGTTAACCATTAATTGATCTTGCTTGTCTAAGAGAGAAATGATGTGTTCAAAATAGTCATTAATAAGCGACATTTCTTTCAAAGGGAATCTAGTACAAACATGAATGAACCTAATTGCAAAATCGTTGAATGATTCACCATTTTATTTTCTTAAGCAACTTAATTCTTCACTTAATTCATCATAATCATAGTTGCTAAAATCTGATAAAAACACAATTACAAACTGAGACGAAGAATGAATAGAATTATTCAGAAAATATTCAAACCAATATTTAACCTGACGTCGGAAGGTGAGAGCGAACAATCTACATGTAACATTAGGATCAATGATATTATGTCTTAAACAATTATAAAAAAATTAGAAATATGGTCTACCAAAGATATGTTCCCTTCATCATCAAAGGTGAGTTCTGAAAAAAGATTAGTTTTCTTGTTGGGAATAACTAGTAATGAGGCATTGAAAGCATGTTCCAACATAGTCATTTGAGCAGGAGCCATGAAAAATTAAAAAATTGAAGAAATTGAATCCAAATAGGTAGCTTGTCATATAGCCTACCTTGTACTGCATTATAACATGACACAGAAGAAGGATTTATAAATATGGAATTATGAAAGGCTTAGGGGTGAAACATTTAATCATTAAATTGACCTAAGCCCTCCTTCTAGCACCATTTGTTGATGGGCGAATTTGACCTACCATCAACTGGAAGAATAGATCCGGTTCAGGGTTTTCTAAATAACCCAAGCCGTTTGGTGTAACCTATTCTGACGGGTTTAATGGTTTCGTTGGCCAATCTAAAGTCCTAAAGCAAAGAAAAGAAGAAAACTATATAATGCTAAAACTATAATAATCTATGAACTTTAATCTAATTATTTACAAATGTATTAAAAAGAAAAATAAATTATGGACATATCACTTATGAATAGAATTTACAAGTTGCAAGTTTTAATGAAAGCTTTGCAAAATGAATGTAAAAGTAATTGTTTTCAGAAGTAGATAAATAAAGCACATTTTTGTATTTTCTGTTTTATATTTATAAATCTAATAAAACTTGAACTAAGTTGTGAAACGAAGGTGTACAGATGGTCAAAGACAATATAAAGCTATCTTGTTTCACTAAGAGGAAAATTAACAAAAGTGAAATAGAAATGAAGCTGACCTGAGTTTTAAACCATGTTTGTGTCTTCTGTACAATCCAATATTCTAGTTGTTCTGTCTGTAAGAAAAACCTATGACAGCCTTATGATGATGCCTCTAGAACAAACTCCAGATGTTTGTCGGCTACCGTTATATGAGAACAAAATAATAGACAGGTATACGCTATGATATTATAATTATGAACAATCACATGTAATCTAAATCTTAATGTAAAATGTTCATGTTATCAATCAACTAACATCAGATAAAGATCATTATCCTAAAATTGATATGATGATCATAGAGATAATAAATTTAGACAACAAATTAAAGAAAACATTTAAAATATAAAATAAAATGGAAAATCACATGTCATGGAGACTAAATCTACACAACACATTTACTTTTCCAAAATAAAAGATACAGAACATAGATGGGACAACATTCACATAGGACTAAAGCCAAATTTCTACAAGCTGTTCCATTAAGTTTTGTAAGTCATTTTTCCATAATCTATTCCAGGTGAAGATGTCGTTTACTTACAAAATGCAGAGTATTTAAAGTGTTTTGAAATCTCATCTTCCTATCTCCTAGGATAGGATAGGATCTCATGAGATAAAAATATTACAAAAATAGAGGGCCTACAGAAATTCATAACTGACTTGGTTCTTTTCAAAAAATAATAAAAGTTCTTTTTTACAAAATAAACAAAAAATAAATACTAATCATCTAAATGCAAAATCAAACATATTTGTCTCAGATGATAAGCATCAAGATCTAGCATATCTTGAAAAAGAAACAGGAATAAGTTAGATAAGTTATTAACAACTAATTACTAACTTTTTATTAAAAATGACTTGGCTACAGAATCGAAATATTTTGTAGCTAGTCTTATCTTAGCAAACAAAATCTAATTTCAAACTGATTCGATTCAAAATAGATAACATAGAAGTAATAAGAGGAAAAAACGTTTTACCATTTCAACATATGAGCAAATATGGATCATGGTAGCTCGGAATTGATTATGGATTTAACATTGTTGACATTTTTTATTATTATGTTCCCTGTCATTTTAAGGATATTAACTTTCCTCTCTGCATTTACTTTGAGACCCAGATTTTCCTGTTCTAGCGATTGACATTGAGTTGTGAGTGTTTTAATATAAGCCTGAAGGATGGGAATATCTGCGTAATATTGTTCAATCCAAAGCATACAAACGTCACACTGTACTGAAGGAATGACCGGTTGGTGAAGCATGCGGTCACGCATGGCCATATCAGCTTTACCTATGATTTTACCTTGACCAAACCTAATCCCAGAGAACCCCTTCTCATCCTTGAGACATGGTGGAATATTTGTAACAAATTCATAGGGTTCAACAGGACCAAACCCTTGATAATCTAGGTCTTCCAAAGCCAGGAAATCTTCAATTTCGGAGTCTGAGACCTCATTGACCTCGATCAGGCCGATCGAACTCAAATGAGGTCTAGTTTGATTCCTCAGTTTTCTTAAAATAAGATGACCAACTCTTTGGTTCTGAAACCCTAGAGACATGTGTTTTTGTTTTGTCTGATTGCAATATTTTTTTGATATTGGGTTTCACAGTGGATTTATGGCCAACATCTACTTCATGCGCAGGGGTTTCACTCAACTCAAAACCAACATCCTGTTTCTCATGTGAAGACTGACTGGGAATTGTCTCGTCTCGAGGGTTACTATTTAGAGTCTGCCTTGTTATTTGGAATGTAAAACTATTTTCTTATCAATGGCTCACCTAAAATAAGGGTTTCTATAGGGATAGTTTTAGAAAAACCATTTCTTGTTAAAAATCCATCCCAACAATTGCCCAAGGTTGTCAAATGGTGAATCGAAAATTTTTTAATCAAGTTGTGGTAAACAATTCTAGAGTCAAGGCTCTGTCCCTTATACATTTTAGACATTTTGTACAAGATTCTCAATATATAGAAGGGGACATGTAATTGAAAACCAGGAAAATGCATAAGCAGTCGTATATGATATAGAAAAACTAAACCATAACTACCCTCACAAGTCAAAAATTGTTTCAGGATCAACAACATACCATGCCACCTAGCTTTAACCAAAGAAATAGGCATATCTTTTTCGCAGCAACTGATTTTCCTCGAGGTCATGAAGAGTCTGCATGGCACTTCTTAAATATTTGAGTTTTTGAACCATTTCTTGCCCGTGGATGGAAGCCCTATGGCTTTACTCACAAACCCCTCAGTTACCTCTAACTAGATATCTCCGATTTTCTCCCTACACCCATCTAAAGTCTATGAAAATTCCTTAGCCACATGAAGGTTATAACCTTCGAACCTTTTGATGAAGGCATCCCATCCTTGACCTTTTAAATATTCGATTGCATAATTGTGATAGAGCAGTGTCTGGCAAGCATTCGGCTCCAATCGAACTACAAGAGCCATTACAAATATGATTGGACTGTATCAAGGGTGACTCAAAAAAATTCTGGGTTTGAATGGTAGGAGAAAAAGAAACAAATCTGAATGGATAAAATGGAAACAAACAAAACGAAGCCTCTGTTCAATCATAGTATGAACATCGAGGGTTCGGTCTTGATGCTTCACCATTCCTAGTAATGATAACCTTGCGTACAAAGCATGAAAACCTATAACCCGTAATGAAAGGATTATTAATTCACTATGTGAGAAAGATGGATTAAGTACAGAGTACAATAGTTGCGCATAAATTTCCATGACTAGCATGACCATAGTTTTTGCAACGAGTTCAAATATATCAAAATAAAATTCTCATAATTCAAATGTAAGACCATCTAAGCATATAAAAATTATATCAATACCCAAAATATTCCAAGGATAATTCATTCAAGTGTTAGATTTAGATTGGATATAAGCATGATGATCTTTCAAAAGAATGCCTTGTATAGAAAATATAATATGAAGCTAATTTTTCATGTTTGATTCATGCTTTCAGTCATGAATCAAAAATGAAATCAAAACGAAAACTAAAACTTTAAAGAATTAATGAACATATTTTATAATCCAATAATCATCTCAAAATGATAATATTTACAAGATGAGGTGAAGGCATCTACAGAAAGTGTAGTTTATTGTTCAAATAACAAAATTGTGTAGGGCTGCTAGAAAAACCCTCCCATACCATCAAGGCATGTGTCTAGTTTAACCATGTCCAATTTCGACGCATACATGCACAGTATCAAGAAGTTTCAATGTTGGCCCCATTCACTGCTCATTGTGTGAGGTCAATGCAAGATGACTTTTGTGATGGGTGTATTAGAAGTGCCATGACATTTCAATAGAGTTTCAAAAAATATTCTATAGATGTTAATGATGAATGATGACAATGCGACATCCATTATATTGAACGTTGATGCAAAAATGGATGATCTCAAATATTATGCGGGGACATCAAACATCCTTAAGTATCGAAACCCTCACATACCTTCAAGGCAACTATCTAGTCTAACTATGTCAAATTTCAATGCATATAGGCACATATTGAAAAAATTTCAATGTTGGCCCCATTCACTACTCACTGTGCGAGGCTAGTGGAAGAAATTTGTGATGGCTGATGTATTTGAAGTTCCATGTCAAATTTTAAGATAGTTCCAACAACAATTCTATAGAAGGGAATGAAAAACATTGTCAATGAGACATGCATGATGAATGTTGATGCAAATGTGGATGATCTCAAATATTATGTGGGGACATCATACATCCTTGAGTCTTGAAACCCTCCCATACTTTCAAGGCATGTTTCTAGTCTAACCATGTCAAATTTTGATGCATACAGGAACATATTGAATAAATTTCAACATTGGCCCCATTCACTGCTCACTATGTGGGGTTGGTGCATGACATTTGTGGTGGGTGAATTGAAGATTTTTCTACATCAACTCGACTTGGTAATTCAATAATCAAACCCTCCTTATGTATTATGTGGAGACATCAAACATCCTTAAGTATTGAAACCCTCCCATACCTTCAAGGCTACTATATAGTCTAACCATGTCAAATTTCGACACATACGAGAACAGATTGAAAAAATTTCAATGTTGGCCCCATTCACTGCTCAATGTGTAGGTTTGGTGGAAGAAATTTGTTATGGGTGTATTGGAAGTTCCATGTCAAATTTCAAGATAGTTCTGGCAATGATTTTATAGAAGGGAATGCCAAATTATGACAATGAGAGGTGCAACATGATGAACGTTGATGTAAATGTGGACGATCTCAAATATTATGTGGGGACATCATACATCCTTGAGTCTTAAAACCCTCCCATATCATCAAGCCATGTGTCTATTCTAACCATGTCAAATTTCGATGCATACAGGAACATATTGAATAAATTTCAATGTTGGCCCCATTCAGTGCTCACTATGCGGGGTCGGTGCATAACATTTGTGGTGGGTGAATTTAAGCTTCTGTGACATCAACTCAACTTGATAATTCAATAATAAAATAAAGTGTTTAAATCCACTATAACCAAGAGATTCAACAATGGAGCCACTTGAGATAATGAAGTCAATTTATTGATGGTTCATCAATTGGGGTTGCAAGCTAGGAATCAAACCTACTAGAGATTGGCATTGGCAAGAGGAATGAAATTATGATTATGTTCAAACTTATCCACTTTATGTCGCTAGTGTTACCCCTCATTTTACATGATGCCTACACTAGTATTTTTTTACTACTCTTGCGATTTTTATCACAAAGGTAGGTTTAGAAATTGATATTTGGATGACCTAGGGCTTGTCATTGCATTAAATGAGACTATTACTTATGTAGTCATGGATGGCTAGATGATGTTGATTCTCTAGTTGTCTTAGTAATTGCTTTCCTTTCATACTAGTAGACTTGGTTGTGGAGTCCCTTATATGATCATTATTGGATGGTTGATGATACATGTTGATGTATGAATCCCTTGATGGAACACCCTAGAAATATTTGGCTAAGATATAAGTGTATTGGCATATTTCTTTGCTTGGAATTATCCCCTTGATATCACTTGATTTCACATTCATTTAGGTTGATATTATGGTTTTTTATTACATGTATTACACCCTCACGTCGAGTGTTTCGCTCTTCTACATATTTTTATTCCCTATTACTTGGTCGAGGAACCTGCCATGGAATGCCCTTGCCTTATGGGATAATTTCAAACTTGTTTAGGTGAAATTTGGATATTACTCATCATCCCATGTGGAGCACTCACCCTCCTTGAATACATGTTAATGGATGGTCTTATTTACAAGTTAAGTGATGGTGTTATTTATTGATTTATGAGGGACCACCCCTTTCTTTATGGATTTATTTTATCATCGAATGCATTTCACATGTGTTATTCATATATAATTTGATGCCTTATTTCATGGATCCACTTTCTTGGAACTTGTTTTCAAGAAGACATCCACAATTTGAGGCAATTCTATACTTTTCCATGCTTTGTTTGATGTGATGTTTCTCTTGAAGGTCTCACACTTTCTATCATTGGAGGTTTGACTTAATTCAAACTTCTAGTTTATGGAGATGTCCACCTTTGGATGTTTAATTTCATACCTTTTATTTCTTGTTGATGGGAATTCTCACATTGGGATCAAGAGGTTTCATGCTTTTATTTCCTAGATCATGAAGGAAGATGCCCACTTATGGATGTTGCTTGCACTTATGTTTATGCTTATTATTGAGGACACCCACCTTTATTGGAGCCTTATTGCACTTGATTTCGTTATGATTCCTTATGTAGGCACGAAACCTTTCCTAGGTTGTCTTGAAAAATTAAAGACAAAACTGAAATTTCTCCTTATCTGGAATATAGCTCGTATTATTTCCTAATGCTCCCTTGTGTGTCCATTTTCATGCCTTTCATGTGGGTGGGAACACCTCTTTCAAACTTGCCTTATGTTGCGTTTGGGGGATCTTCCTTCTTTTTGTTACGATTCCTCTTGTGGGTACCCCTATTTCTAACTCCCCTTGCCTTGCCTTTGGGCACCCTACCTTGTTTTCATTATGATTCCTCATGTGGGTGCCCCTCTTGCAAACTCACCTTTTTTTGTGTTTGCGTTCCCAGCTTTATCTAGGCCATCTTGAAAAAGTTAAGTCGAAGCCAAAATTGCTCCTTATCTGGCATCTAGCTCATCTTCTTGCCCAGTGCTCCCTTGAGTAGCCCATTTCATGCCTTTCATATCGGTGACCGCACCTCTTTCCAAATCGTCTTGCATTGTATTTGGGTGCTCTATGGTACAAACCCTCCTTCTCTCCTAAGGGTTGCATGCCCCCCGGGTCTAGTATTTATTAAGAAATCGAGTCAGATCGACTCTTTGGGTCTATGCTAGACTCCAAACCCACTTACATAGGTCCATTCTCCAAATGCATAGGTTGTATGAGACCCGCGGGTTCTCTCCTAAACATTGTTCAACTTCCATGCGAATCGGGCACCAACTCCTCCCGGGTTAATCTCCTTCCCTTCCGTGACCACAACTATGACCACCCACCTGACCAATAGGTTCTTTGTGACTATTCATGCTGGGTGTTTGCACATGCGCTAACCCCAATTCCCCAACTCCTGAAATCTCGAAGTCGGTCCTATCGCGTGATAGCTCCTCCTTTAACCTTAGAGGATATGACCCCTCACTATGACCTAAGGCCAATCTCTTGAGAGCTTCACAACTTTGCGTTTCACATCCTCGAAAGATTTTACTCGCTTGTCTTCCCAATTTCCAAAATCTTGAAATCTGGGCTCTCCTTACGTCAGATCAACGACCCACAATTTGTGTAATCCGACGGTCTTGATTTCTCCTTCGCGGAATTGGGACTTCTTGGTTCACAAATTTGGATGACTTGTCCCCTATCTTCTCCCGATCTCCAAACTCACGAATTTTTTTGGGACTAGATCTACAACCCATGCTTTACTTCGATCAACGACTATGGTCATTTCACGAACTTGAGTTTCATGATTTTGCTTGCCCTGTGCACTTCCAAGGGTTAAATCCCATGCACTTATATATGGATCCAATGATTGTTGGTCCACATGCTCAAATCTAATGGTCTAGATCTAATCTTCTCTGCATGCTTTCTCTAATCAGTAGACATTAATCTAACGATCCAGATTCCCTCTGTAATTGATCTAATGGTTGATTCTGTTCCTCTTGAGGTTTTGATTCATCTGAGTCAGAAAGTTTCTAAGTCTTCAAAGGCCTATACATTTGAACTTACTGTGAGTCCATCTCTCGGACTTCGACTATGCTTTTGAAAAGCGATACTCCTCCTAAGCTTGGTCTCGTGAAGATTTCTACTTCCCCTGCACTCCTTACATTCAGGGATTTTGATAACTCATATCCAAAGGGTTTCTCAAAGAAAAATTCCTCTCGACCTCCTAGCATTGTCCTTTTTCTTTGTGCACACTTTGCACCAGACCCTTACGCAGGTTCGAGTTCCTATGAAGGACTGTGCATTCCTTGCATTGGTCACTTTGCACTCCTTGCAAAGGGAAAGTTTCACGCTATCTCTTCTGAACTTCGAAATCGAAAAAAATTCTGTCAATGTACTCATTACATTTTGTGTGCACACTTTTCACCACTTGATAGAAGAGAAACAATTGAAACTGATCCTAACATTCACAGTTCCATCTACTCATAACACAATTCATTCATTCATTCATGAAAACACAATAACAGGGAATTGCAAACATTGTCCACAGCATGAATTGGATTAATTTTCCTCTGTTATATTCCAAAATGAAAATGGTTACAACTGTAAATGAAAACAAAAAATAATGAAACTCCAAAATATCCTACTAACTTGTAGCTAACTTGAAGCTAACTTCCATCTACCAACTACTTGCCTCCTTTCGGTGTACAAAACCTCTATTTATCTCAGAGGGTTCTTAGGGTTCCCCCTGACTAGTCGTCTACATCAACAATTATCCTGGCGGCTATCCTAGTGTAGTCACATTCCAGAGTCATAGTGGAAACTCCCACTTCCCTCGCGATCGCTTAAGCGTTCCTCAAAAGTTTTTTTTCCGGCACTGAGTTAAGGTGGTCTTCAAAATATCTGTCGTACTTCCAACATTGAGATCTCGTATAGATTCCTAGATGATGATAGGTCTTGCTTCGCGTTCTTTCCAACGATGCTCTTGCATCATACTCCCCTTGACAGAAATTCACGGACTCCTGTCCATGATCTCCTGCACTGACTTTCCATGCTTCTAAATAGCGGCCTCATTTTCCCAACTGGCATATTCTATTGGGTGTCCCTTCCACTTGACCAAATATTCAAAATTCATTTTCCTCCTGGTCTTTTCTCCAATCCTCTGATCAACGATCTTCTCCATCTATGTTTCTTCTGCTACAGGCATTTGTTTCTCCCACTAAACCTTCTCTTAATCTTCTGATCCCTCTGTGTCATCCTTCATGTAAGGATACATGTATGAAACATTGAATATGGGAGATATGCCCACATCATCTGGCAGCTGAATCTCATAGGCGTTTGCATCAAACTTCCTCAATATCTTACACAAGCCTATCTTCTTCATCTTTAACTTGTTATATGTTCCCCTAGGGAACCTTTCTTTCCTAAGATGTGCCTGAATCTGATCTCCTACTTCAAATTGAAGTTCTCCGCGATGTTGATTAGGTCTTCATTTGTACTCCTAGCTAGAACTTTACAACTATCCTCTAATTTGGCTATGGAGCCTCTACATTTCTGCAGCAAAATATTCTGCTCCAGTGCTCCTGATCTCACTCTGTTCCAAGTCTCTCAACTCAGATACTCCCCTGGGTTGCATTGCATACAATATTTGAATGGGCTCTTTAAATTTCTCTTGTTTGGTGAGTCGTTGTATGCAAATTCTGCTTGTGGTAGAATCTGATCCCACTGATTATGATGCTTAGTGACCAGACTCCTCAATAAGTTTCCCAAACTTATGTTTACCACCTCAGTCTGTCCATCTATATAACGGTGATAATATGAGTTGAAGGAAAAATCCATCCCCAACTTCGTCCAAAGTATTCTCCAAAGGTGACCAAAAACGTTTTGTCCATGTCTGAGACAATGCTTTTGGGTAGGCTGTGAAGTCTCACAACTTCCTTGAAAAATAGATTTACAACATGCATTGCATCACTCGTCTTCTGGCATGGGATAAAGTGTTCCATCTTTGAAAATATGTCCACTATCACAAATATAGAATCAAATCCTCTTTGTGTTCTTGGTAGTCCGAACACAAAATCCATGCTTATTGCATCCCAAGGCCTCTCTGGTATTGGCAATGGTTGATACAGTCCAATGTTCTATATTTTCCCTTTTGCATGTTGGCAGATTCTACATCTGTTCACAAAATTTATCACTTATTTTCTCACACCTGGCCAATAGTATGAACTTCTCAACTGTGCAAACTTTTTATCATGGCCGAAATGTCCAACCAATCCTCCACTATGCTTTTCCTTCAAAAGGTTATCTCTCATTGAGCATTTCGGTATGCACAACTGATTTCCATTGAACGAAAATCCCTCTTGAGTCATATACTCTGTCCACTTTCTTTTGTCTCTCAGCACATGATTTTTGCATGATTCATATGCTTCCTTGAAATCTATATCATCACAATACATGTCCTTAAGGTGTTCAAACCCCAAGGTATTCACCTCAAATTGCTGCAGAATCAAACATGTCATGCTCAATGCATCAAAAACTTTGTTAGCATTCCCAACAATATGTTTTATGACAAAAGTAAAATTATGCATAAACTCAACCCATTTTACGTTCCTCTGATTCAATTTTTCCCATCTATTTATGAATTTTAAATCCGGGTTATCTTTATACAAGACAAATTCCTGTGGGACAAGGTAATGTCTCCACTTCTTCAAGTCTTGAGTTATGGCATAAAACTCCTTATCATACATGGAGTATTTTCTCTTGGTCTCATTCAACTTCTCACTAACATAGGCAATAGGTCTATTATCCTGGCTCAAAACCACTCCAATTGCAACTCCACTTAGATCACATCTCACCTGAAATGTCTTCTCAAAGTTCGGTAAGACCAGAACTGGTCATTCTGTTATTTTCTCCTTCATTATATTGAAGCTCATCTCAGATTCTTCCGTCCATTTAAAATACTTGTGCTTTTTCTTCACTATATCCATCACTGGTGCACAAATTCCACTGAAGTCTCCAATGAACTTCCTATAGAAACTTTCTAATCCATGGAAGCTTCATACCTCAAACATGCTCCTTGGTGAAGACCATTCTTTGATTTCTTTCACCTTCTCTAGATCCATCTTCAGTTCATTTGAAGAGATCACAAAACCCAACTAAATGCGTTATGTATTCATAAAAGAGGACTTCTTTATATTTATCAATAGCTTCTCCTAATGTAGTCTCCTCATCACTAGCATCAAATGTCTCAAATGCTCCTCTTTAGTCATGATAAAGATCAATATATCATCCAAATATACAGCCACAAACTTGCCAATGAAAGCTTTCAGTATTTTATCTATCAACCTCATAAAAGTACTCGGGGCATTTGTTAAACCAAATGGCATAACAAGCCACTCATACAAACCTTCATTTTTATTAAAGGTTGTTTTCCACTCATCACCTTCTCTCATCCTAATATGGTGATATCCACTTTTAAAATCTATTCTTGGTAAAGGAAATTTATACCTGATTGTGATCTTGTTAATGGATCTTGAGTCTGTACACATTCTCCATCCTCCATCATTCCTTGGACTAAACACAAATGGTATTGTGCATGGACTCAAGATTTCTCTAACCAAACCCTTGTCTAACAATTCCTAGACTTGGTTCTTCACTTATTCATGCTCTCAAGGTGTCAATGTGTATGCTACTTTGTTTGGCATACTTGCTCCTTGTATCATGTCAATATGGTGACTGATACTTATGACTGGTGGTAATGAGTTAGGCATCTCATCCACCACTATGTCAAGAAAATTATCCAACAATTTCCTAACTTCTTTAGGAAAATCATCCATCAAAGTACTTGTAAGAATAACTCTAGGATTCCTCACCACAACGAACTGGATCTCCTTTTCTCCCTTGACTTCTTTCAGGAGTTCCTTCCTTCTCATGAGAAGTATGCTTGTGTTGGCTTCCTCTTTCACTTTCTTCTCCTCTATTGGCAACAACATGTGTGTTCTACCACTCTTCTCTAACGTGTATGTATTTTTCCTCCCATCAAGAATGACATTCCTATCAAACTGCCATGGTCTTCCCAACAAAGTATGGCATACATCCATGGGAATTACATCACATTGAATTTCATCTCTATATCCTCCTATCTTAAATTCAACCAAGCATTGTTTAGTAACTATTACCCGATGTCATTTCTGCAACCATGAGACTTTGTATGGCTTCGGATGTGAAGTTCTCTCCCGCTCCAATTTCTCCACCATCTCTGTGGATACTAAGTTATCAGCTCTCCCACTGTCAATTATCACCTTGCATACTCTGTCTTTAGTATTGCAAGATGTTCTAAAGAGACTTTTCCTCTACAGTGGCCTTTCAACTTCTACCTCTGGTTTTAAGAGAACTTTCCTCAACATCAGGGATTTTCCATCCTCTGCTCCTTCTGCTTCAACATCTCTTCTCTATGCTTCTGAAATGTGAGATTCATCTCCTCCTTCTTTCTTTTCCTCGGGACATTCCCAAGACATGTTCCCTGTCTTTCCACATGCATAGAATCTTACTTCTCCTCCTCCTCTTCTTCCTATTCCTCTAGAAGAACTTCTTCCACCACGCTGCATTACTCGGGAACTTCCTCCTCTTTCCGAGTGACCGTGTGGTTTCACAGTCTCGTCCTTGGACTTATGTTCTCTTTCATGGGTAAATCCCTTTCTTTTGTTTGGGACTGATATTTTACCTCTTCCTCATCAGATTCTCCTCTACCTTCAAAACAAACTGATAAGAATCCTCCACTGTCCTTACCGACATCATGCTGAGCTCATCTTGGATTTCATATCTCAGGCCATTTATATATCTAGAAAAATTTTCTTCATCTCTCTCTCTTTGTCCAGTTCTGATGTTCAACCTATAGAACTCCTCTTTGTACTCCTTAACTGTCATCCCTTTCAGTCTCAGGTTCTGCATTTTCCTTAACAAATTGATCTGATAACCTTTGGTCATGAACTTAGCCTTCATCTTGGCTATCATTTTGTCCCATATCTTTATCTTCTATTTTCCTTTGATTTTTCTCTCAGCCTGGATTTCATCCCACCAAAACACTTCATGTCCCTTTAGTTTCGTGACAACATGTCTCACCCTTCTTTCCTCATCGAAGTCTTCATAGTTGAAATATTTGTCCATGGATCTTATCCAATCAACTAGCTCTTCAGCATATAAATTGCCTTCATACATTGGTACCTCTATTTTGGCTTTACCTTCCAATATAGTAACTTCTATTAGCAAGCGTTCTTCAAAAACATCCTCTTCTACAGCTTCTTCGACGTCATTATCGCCCACATCTTCTTCTCTCTCTGCATTGTTGACGTTTCCAACATCAGGTGCTCGTCTCTACGCTGCCTCCATCACCTCTAATATTGCACAAGTTTCTCACATCTCCCTTTCTACAGCTCGATTGGCCAAAGGTGGTTCCACTCATCTCCTTGGTGGCATTGTGTTGACTATCTACTACACACAGAGTACAACTTTGAGTCCTTTCTGTATCCTCCCATTTGCCTGATGTCTGTAAGCAAAATTTTCAGTTCTAATACCACTTGATGGTATCAGACTATATCCCTTCACCATCTTTCTTTTATCTGCAATATGCAAAAAAAAATTATTCTCTGATACCACTTGGTGCAAACCCCCCTTATTTCCTAAGGGTTGCACAACCTTGCAATCTAGGATCGATCAAGAAACTGAGTCAGATCGACTCTTTAGGTCTCTGCTCGACTCCAAACCCACTTACATTGGTTCATTCTCCAAATGTGTAGGTTGTATGAGACCCGCAGGCTCTCTCCTAAACACTGTTCAAATTCCATGCGAATCGGGCAGTAGCTCCTCCCAAGCTAAACGCCTTCCCTTCTGTGACCACGACTGTGACCACCCGCTTGACCAAGAGGCGCTTCATGACTTGGCATGTCGGTTGTTTCCAACTGCGCTAACCCCGATTCTCTGACTCCTGAAATCATGAAGTGGGGCCTAGCACATTCTATATCCTCCCTTAACCTTCGACGATGTGACCCCTCACTACGACCTGGCGCCAATATCTCAAGTGTCTCATGATTTCACGTTTCGCATCCTTGAAAGATTTTACTCGCTCATCTTCCCGATTTCCTAAATTCTGAAATATGGGCTCTCCTTATGTCATATCAACGACCCACAATCCATGTGATCCGACGGTCTTTCTTTATTCTTCGTGAACTTGGGACTTCACAGTTTGCGAAGTTGGAGGACTACTCCCCTATCTTCTCTTGATCTAGGAATTCACGAATTTTCTTGGGAATATATCTTTGTCCCACGCTTTCCTTCGATCAATGGATATAATCATTTCACGAACTTGAGTTTCACCATTTTTCTTTCCCTGTGCACTTCCAAGGGTTAAAGCCCATGCACTTATCTCTGGATCCAATGAATGTTGGTCCACATGCTCAAATCTAATGGTCCATATATGATATTCTCTCTATGCTTATGAAAAGTTCTACTCCTCCTGAGCTTGCTCTCGTGAATATTTTGACTTCCTGCGCACTCCTTGCATTTAGGGATTTCGATAACTCAGATCAAAAGGGTTTCTCGAAGATAAATTCCTCTCACCCTCCTAGAGTTCTCCTTTTTCTCTGTGCACACTTTGCACCAGACCCTTATGCAAGTTCGAGTTCCCACGAATGACTGTGCATGCCTTGCAACAGTCACTTTGCACTCCTTGCAAAGGTAAAGTTTCATGCTATATCTTCTGAACCTCGGAATTGAAACAGATTTCATCAATGCATTCCTTGTGTTCTGTGTACACACTTTGCAACACTCGACAAAAGAGAAACAATTGAAACTTATCCTAACATTCACAATTCCATCTACTCATAATGGAATTCATTCATTCAATCATGAAAACACAATAACAAGGAATTGCAAACAATGTCCACACCATGCATTGGATCAATTTTCCTCTGTTATATTCCAAAATGAAAATGGTTACAACTGTAAATGAAAACAAAAAAAATTGAAAATCTGAAATCTCCTACTAACTTACAGCTAACTTGCAGCTAACTTCCATCTACAAACTACTAGCCTCATTTGGGTGTACAAAACATCTATTTATCTCAGAGGGCTCTTAGGGTTCCCCCTAACTACTTTTCTACATCAAAACTTATCCTGACGACTATCCTAGTGCAGTTTCATTCTAGAGCTGGAGTGGGAACTCCCACTTCACTCGCGATCGCTCAAGCATGCCTCAAAAGATTATTTTCCTGTATTGAGTTAAGGAGGTCTTCAAAATATCTATCGTACTGCCAAGGTTGATCTCTCATACAAATTCCTAGATGCTGATAGGTATTGATTCATTTGCTTTCCATCGATGCCCCTGCATCACTCTGACTCTTTTTTGTTATGTCTCCTCTTGTGGGCACCCATATTTCCAATTGGCCTTGCATTTCATTTGGGAACTCTGCATTTTTTTCATTATGGTTCCTCGTGTGGGAACCCCTCTTGCAAACTCACCTTGCATTGCGTTTGGGCACCTAGCCTTTCCCAGACCATCTTAAAAAGGTTAATTCAAAGCCAAAATTTCTCTATATCTGACATCTATCTCATCTTCTTTCCTAGTGATCCCTTTTGTGGTAATTTTTGTGTCTTTCATGTGGGTGGGCACACCTCTTTTCAACTCACCTTGCATTGCATTTGGGCGATCTGCCTCATTTGTGTTATGATTCCTCATGTGGCTGCCCCTCTTGCGAACTTGCCTTGCATTGCATTTGGATGCCCTACCTCGTTTTCGTTACGATTCCTCATGTGGGCTTACATAAAATTCATCTACAATGTGAGACACAAAATTTCCATAGAGAGAAAATACCTACATATAT
>JASDQU010501258.1:4628-14681 GCA_032191745.1 Picea mariana | reverse complement strand
ATTATTTAAAGTCGTGCTTTTTCCAGCTGCGTAATTGGCATGAAGGTATTAATTAATTTTATTTCATCTCTTCCTTATCATTGGTGGTTAACTTTTGGTGTAGGTAATCACCCCCGAGACTATTCCTTGACATTCTGCCTCTACGAATTAAACCTTCTACATATGGTCAACTTAGGCCGCTAACATTTACCTCATCCATCGGTGGCTAGATAGATATGTTATCCTTGGCATACTTTTGAATAAAAAGTTTATTACCCAATAAGCTAGCCTCGGCGTAGAAGAACCTTGATATCCTAGTAGTGGCAAGGTAAGGAAAGCACCTAGTTATATTTATGATTAAAAAGGGACTCTTGTCAGTTGAATAAGGTTTTGTTTTGGCTTATTTCGTTGAGATTGTTATCACACTTTCCTTCATGGGATATAGGGTGATGTAGCACCCCTACCTCAACACGTACTGCTTGACCTCTTAGTCTTAGGATCTTTCTATTTCCCTTGAGCCTAAATGGCTTCTTGATTTCCAGCTGGAATCTTCAACACATATAACCATAGGTTCTTCTTAGGAGTTACGCCTACGTTAACAAGCACTGTGAACTCTTACTTCCACGTGACCACTTGCATGACCACTGATTTAACCCCAAAAGGGTGCATCGGGTTTCACAACTTCGTGATTCCTGTTTTTGACATCCCTGACTCCTTCAAGTCCCAAAACTCTGAAATGGGCTAACGAGTCTCTAGCTCCTCCCTTAGATTCTCCTGATGTGACCATGTGCTATAACATGGGGCCCAACCTTCAAGTACGTCAGAATTTCACTACTAGGGAGTTCATGATACAACGCTCCTCCTTTACCCCAAAGTCTGAACTCACGACTTCCTTGATGCGGATCAACGATCCAGATTCTTCCACGATCTGACGGTTCATATCATGTCAGTATTTCGTGAATCGAGATTTCGTGACTCTTGACTCCAAGTCACAACTTTCTCCACACTCTTGAATTATGAATTAACGAAATTGAAATCACAATATCAACAACTCTCATTGACATGAATCTGACGGAAGTTCTCGCTCCTGATATTACGAGTGTTTAAGGGCTCTCACCTTAACCCCTCCACCGATCTACTAGATCCAACATTCCACGGAAAATCGGTGGTTCTCCCTCTGAGAATTTCAACCATCCGTTCAGACTTTTGACAATCCTTTCCAAATAACTTGGCATTCTTCCTCCTAATATTTCCTTCTGCGAAGCGACTTCGACCCTCGGCTCACATTTGAACTCTTCAAAGTATCTATCCCTTCTGAGCTTGATTCTTGCAACAAACTAAAAAATTATAAGGGATTCATGCACACACTCTTTGCGGCCTTCCTGATAATCTCTGATTATTTGTTGTCTTCCTCCTCTGCACACTCCTTGCGACATAAATTCTTCAACCACTTCCTTGGTTGGAAAAGTGTAAGACTTCACTCGGCCTATGCACACCTTGCATGACTCTGTGCTATACCTGCACTTATGTTGGTATGAGAACAACGATATCTCTCCTGATCCTTTCTGAGGTAAAACTCATAATCTTGTCAACGCACTCCTTGCAGACCTTCACTGCACTCCTTGCAAAAATTCTCAGGACGAGAAACAATTGAAACTCATACTCTCCGTCTCACAGACTTCATACATTCAACATGAAATCATACACATAAGCATTGAAATAAATGCATAACAAAGCATATAACAAAACTGTAAACATACTATTCAATAGATGCAAACAATAATCATCCCAATGCCATGAAATTGAATCAAAGAATTCATATATTAATTCAAGTTCTTCTATACATGGGTTCAATAACAACATCTATCTTCTTATACAACTCCTACAAATTTATGCTTTGTTCTCCTATTCTCTCGCTCTACAGCTTTAATTCTTACAACAAGAATAATGATATAATACCTGCGAGGGAGATTTCTCGAGTTTTCCCTCCTACAACCTCAAGCTATCTAATCGAATTAAAAGCCTACATTTACTTTACATTTATTACATTAAATGAATAGAACTGATAGATGAGAGAAATGCTCAATATATGCATTACAATATCCAAACCATATATGAAAACATATCCTTTCCAGATATTGCATTTATGTTTCATCTTTTCAAATTCAAAATGTCTTCAAAATCTGCACGAGTGCATGTCCAGTTGTCCTTCACTTTGTGCTTACTTGCGATGCTCCTGCATCATACTCCTCTAGATGAAAATTCATGAACTCCTACACCGTATGTCCATGTTTCTGGATATTTTCTTCACTTTCCCAATTGGCATCCTCAATTAGGTGTCCCTTCCATTTTACCAAATATTCAAAATATGTCATTCTTCCAGTTTTCTTGCTAACTCTCTGGTCAACGATCTTTTCTATCTGTGGCTTTTCAGCTACAGGCATCTATTTGACCCATTGAATTTCCTTTTGATTATCTTCTTGTCCTACTTCATCTTCTCTGTAAGGATACAAATATTCTATGTTGAATATGGGTGATATGTCCACACCATCTCGCAATTTTATCTCATAAGCATTTGCCTCAATTTTCCTCAAAATCTTACATGGTCCTATCTTTTTCATTTTCAACTTATTATATGTTCCCCTTCGGAACCTTTCTTTTCTTAGATGCGCTAAAACAAAATATCCCACTTTGATCTAAAGTTATCTTTTGTGTTGATCTGCTTTGTGTTTATATTCCTCGTTGGAATTTTGCAATCGCTTTTTAATCATTACTATAGAGCGTTTGCATTTTTGCTGCAATCTTCCACTCTAGCACTTCTAAACTTATTCTGGTCTAAGTCTCTCAACTTAGATACTCCTCTCAGCTACATTCCATACATTATCAGTAATGGGCTTTGTCATGTGCTCCTGTTAGGTGAGTCATTATATGCAAATTCCACTTGCAGAAGAATCTAATCCCACTGATTTTGATTTTCATTCACTAAACTCCTCAACAAGTCACCTAATCTTTGAATTACTACCTCAGTTTGTCCATTCGTTTGAGGGTGGTATGTTGAGATAAAATATAAATCTGTCCCTAACTTCTTCCATACTGTCCTCCAGAAATGACCAACAAATTTGGTATCCCTGTCTGAAACAATACTCTTGGGTAACCCATGAAGTCGAACAACTTCTTTGAAAAATGGATTTGCATTGTGTGTTGTATCACTGGTTTTCTGACATGGAATGAAATTTTTCATTTTTGAAAATCTATCAACTAACACAAATATGGAATCACAACCTCTCTATGTCCTTAGGGGTCCTAACACAAAATCCATGCTTACCACATAACACGACCTCTCTGGTACTAGAAATGGTTGATACAATCCTGTATTCTATCTTTTCCCCTTTGCGTGATGGAAAATTCTACATTTGTTGACAAATTTCTTGACATCCATCCTCATCCCTGGCCAATGATACAAATTTTTCAGTTGCGCAAATGTTTTGTCATGGTCGAAATGTTCAGCCAATCCCCCACTATGTTTTCCCTTTAAAATGTTATCTCTCATAGAAATCTTTTGATACATAATTGATTTCCTTTGAATAATAATCCATCCTAAATTAAGTATTTGATCCATTGGCTTTTGTCTCTCAGAAAAGGATTCTCACATGCTTCATAAGCATCTTTGAAATTTGAATCATCTTTGTGCATATCCTTAAGGATATCAAAACCTGAGGTCTTCACATGAAACTCCTGCAAAATCAAACATTTCCTACTCAATGCATCAACAACCTTGTTAGCAATTCCATAAATGTGCTTTATAACAAAAGTAAAGTTCTACATAAATTCAACCCATTTTGAATGTTGTTAGTTCAATTTCTCCTATATGGTTACGAATTGTAAATCATGGTTATCGCTATACAAAATGAACTGCTTCAGAACCAAGTAATGCCTCCATTTCTTTAGTGCTTGTATGACTGCATAAAATTCTTTATCATACTTGGAATACTTCATCTTGGTCTCATTCAACTTCTCATTGAAGTATGAAATCGGTCTATGGTATTGACTTAAGACTTCTCCAACCGCGAATCCACTTGCATCACATCTCACTTGAAATGTTTTACTGAAATCTGACAAAACCAGAACTGACTATTTAGTTATCTTCTCTTTCAACAAATTGAAACTTTCCTCTGCTTCCTCTGTCCAATGAAAAGATTGTGTCTTTTTATGTCTTTGTCCATCATTCGTGCAAAAATTCCACTAAAATTTCTGATGAACTTCCTGTAAAAACTAGCTAATCCATTGAAGCTTCTGACCTCAAATATATTCCTTGGCGATGACCATTCTTTGATTTCTTTTACTTTCTCAAGATCCATCTTCAACTCATTCGAAGAGATCACAAAACCCAAATAAATGAGTTCTTTCTTCATGAAATATGACTTCTTCATATTTATCAACAAATTCTCTTGATGTAACTGCCTTATTACTAAAGATAAATGTCTCAAATGTTCCTCAGTCTTACTGAATATCAATATATCGTCAAGATATACAATTACAATTTTTTCAATGAAATCTTTCAAGAATTCATTCATCAATCTCATGAAAGTACTTGGTGCATTCTTCAAACCAAACGGCATGACAAGACATTCATACAGTCCTTCATTCGTCTTGAATGTTGTCTTCCATTCATCACCTTCCCTCATTCTAATCTAATGATAACTGCTTTTCAAATCAATTTTTGAAAAAAACTTTGCCCCACTCAAGCAATCGATCAAGTCATCCATCCAGGGTAAAGGAAATCTATACTTGATGGTGATTTTGTTTATATCCCTCGAGTCAATACACATTCTCCATCCACCATCCTTCTTTGTAATTAACACTATTGGTACAACACATGAACTCAATCTTTTTCTAATCAACCCCATGTCCATCAAATCCTGGACTTGCTTCTTGACTTGTTCATTCTTCTATGAAGTCAATATGTATGCTATGGCTTTGTTTGGTAAAATTGCTCCTAGTATAAGGTCAATATGGTGGCTTGTACTCCTTATGGGTGACAATGAACAAGGTGAATCGTCCACCACTATATCGGCAAAATTTTCCATCATTTCCTCAATTTCCTCAGGTAGATCATCTATTGAAGTACTGGTCAAAATAACTCTAGATTTTCTTACACACAACAAATTGCATTTCTTCACCCTTCTTGGCTTCATCCAGAAGTTCCTTCCCACTCATGAGAAGTATAGTATTTCTTATATCTACTTTCGCCTTCTTGTCTTCAATTGGCAATGACATATGCATCCTACCATTCTTCTCCAAGGTATAGATGTTTTTTATTTCATCATAAATAAAAAAATTTCCATATGTCCAAGGTATCCCAATAAAAAATGACAAGCATCCATGGGAATAACATCACATAAAATATCATCTCTGTAACCTCCTATCTTAAATTCAACTAAACATTGTTTAGTGACTATTACCTGATGTCCCGTTTGCAACCATGAGACTTTGTATGGGTTGGGATCTGCAACTATCTCCAATTCCAGCTTCTCTGCCATCTCTATGGATACTACATTATCTATGCTTCAATTGTCCACTATTAACTTTCATACCGTATCCTTGGTCTTGCAAGCAATTCTAAACAAACTGTTCCTTTAGACTGGATTCTCCATCTCCTTCTCTGGCTTCAAGATAATTTTCCTCATCATTAAGGATCTTCCGCCTTATGCATCTTCTACCTCAACATTTCTCCTCTGCGCTTCTGAAATGTGAGATTTTCCACCTCCATATCTTTTTCTATCAAGAAATTCAAAAGATTTGTGCATGATCTTTCCACAAAAAAAACACTTTATTTCATCTCCTTTGCCTCTTCGTCTTCCTCTTGCTCGCGGAAAAGTGTTCTTATTGGCATATTGTCTTCCTTGTGAAATTCCTCCCATTTCTGGGTGATTATGGGGCTTCTTCTCTTCATCCTTGGGCTTATATACTCTCTCTTGGACAATGTCTTTGCCTCTCCTCTGAGTTCTACCTCTACCCCTTTGACCTTGATTTTGGGTCAATTTCTCTTCTTCCTTCAAAGCGATCTGATAAGAATCTTCCACATTCCTGATTGTCACCATGCTCATCTCATCCTGAATGTCATATCTCAGGCCATTCATGTATTTGGCAACCTTTTCATAATCACTCTCACGATGACCAGCTCTAATGTTTATCCCGTAAAAATCTTCAGTGTACTCTTTCACTTTCATTCCTTTCTATCTCAAATTATTCATTCTTTGGAACACATTAATTTGGTAATCTCTAGGTATAAATTTGACTTTCATATTTTCTACCATCCTATCCCAGCTTTTGATTATTTTTTTGCCTTTACAACACTTTTCATCCTTGACTTCATCCCACCACAGTGTTTCATGCCATTTAAGTCTAGTGAGATCATGTTTTACTTTCTTATCTTATTTGTTGTCTTCATAATCGAAATATTTATCTAGATCTCTAAACCAATCTAGCATCCCTTCAACATCTAAGTTGCCTTCATACATTGGGATATCCATTTTTTCTCTGGCCCCTATTCTTGCACCAGCTCTCAATAGATGTTCCTATGCAGCATCTTCAACTTTGACTTCTTCTTCATCTCTAGCTTCATTCTCATTTTCAGATTCACTAACATCTCTAGTATCAGCTGTTCATTTTTTTGTTTTCTCCATAGCATCCAATCGAGCGTGAAGTTCTCTCATTACCCTCTCCATAGCTGGATCGTGCATCGATATTTCTTGATGTCTTATTTGCGGCATTGTTTCAATCTACTCTCCGCTATAGGAATTTAAAATCTAGGCTCTGATAAACCACCTGATGGTATGTGTCAGATTATTTTCTTTCTCTAGTCCCCCCTACAGAAATTTAAATCTGTGTTGTGATACCACCTGATGCAGCACCCCTACCTCAGTAGGTTCTTCTTGACTTCCCAGTCTTAGGATATTTCTATTCCCCTTGAGCCGAAATGGCTCCTTGATTCCCAGGTGGAATCTTCAACACATATAACCACAGGTCCTTCTTAGGAGTTACGCCTGCGCGAACAAGCACTAGGTGCAAACTCTTACTTCCACGTGACCACTGATTTGACCCCAAAAGGGTGCATCAAATTTTGTGACTTCACGATTCGTGTTGTTGAGTTCCCTGACTCCTTTAAGTACCAAAACCCCAAAATAGACTAACGGGTCTCTGGCTCCTCCCTTAGATTCTCCTGATTTGACCCTCTACTATAGCCTGGGGCCCAACCTTCAAGCGCATTGGAATTTCATGACTTGGGAGTTCACGATACAACTCTCCTGATTTTCCTCGAAGTAAAAAATCATGAATTCTTTGCTATGGATCAATGATCCATATTCTTCCATGATATGACAGTCCAAATCCTCTCAGGATTTCATGAATCAGTATTTCGCGACTCTTGACTACAAGTCACAACTTTATCCACACTCCCGAATTTTGAAATAGAGAAATTCAAATCATGAGATCAATAAATATCGTTGACCCAGATCTGATGATAGTTCTCCCTCTTGATCTTATGAGTGTTTAAGGACTCTCGTTTTAACCCCTCCGATGATCTACTAGATCCAACGGTCCACGAAAAATCGGTGGTTCTCCCTCTGAGAATTTCAACCATCCATTCAGACTTCTGACAATCCTTTCCAAAGAACTTGGCATTCTTCCTCCTAAGATTTCCTTCTGTGAAGTGTCTTCGAACCTTGGCTCACCTTTGAACTCTTCGAAGTATCTATCCCTCATGAGATTGATTCTTGCAACAAACTCAAAAATTCTAAAGGATTTATGTGTGCACTCTTTGTGGCCTTCCCGATAATCTCTGATTATTTAATGTCTTCCTCGTTTGTGCACTCCTTGCAACAGAAATCCTTCAACCACTCCCTTGGCTAGAAACGTCTAAGACTTCACCCAGCCTGGGCACACCTTGCATGACTCTGTGATATACCTACACTTTTCTTGGTATGAGAACAACGGTATCTCTTCTGAAATTTTCTAAGATAAAACTTAGAATCCTTTCAATGCATTCCTTGCAGACCTTCACTGCACTCCTTGCAGGAATTATCAGGATGAGAAAAAATATAAACTCATACTCTCCCTCTCATAGACTTCATACATTCAACATGAAATCATACACATAAGCATTGAAACAAATGAATAATAGAGAATATAAGCAAACTGTAAACATACCATTCAATAGATGCAAACAGTAATCATCCCAATGCCATGAAATGGAATCAAAGCATTCATATATTAATTCAAGTGCTTATGTACATGGGTTCAATAGCAACAACTATCTACTTATACAACTCCTACAACGTTCTTCTCTGTTATTATATTCTCTCGCTCTAAAAATCTAATTCTTACAATGAGAATAATGATACAATACATGCAAGGGAGATTTCTCGAGTTTTCCCTCCTACAACCTCAAGATATCTAATAAAATTAAAAGCCTACATTTAATTTTCATTTATTACATTAAATGTATACAACCAACATATGAGATAAATGCTCAAGATCCATGTTACAATTTCCAAACCATAAATGCAACCATATCCTTTCTAGATATTACATTTATGTTTCATCTTTTCAAATTCAAAATGTCTTCAAAATGTGTGTTGGTGCATGTCCAATTGTCATTTGCTTTGTGTTTTCTTGTGATGCTACTACATCATAGGGATTTTTTATTATAGACCTTTGTGCGCACCCAATTTTATGCATTACATGACCATTTTAGAGTTCATCTCCTTGCGCTCTTAAAACCTTATGTCGGTAGGGTCTTAGATCCTGGCGCGATAATAAGTATTGAATGTAATTACCCTACGTCAACGGTTAGCTACTTGTTTGAAGGATTTAATTCATAAACTTTAGGTATGTAAGATAGTTAAAGATTAGACTTCTGGCACCATGGATTTAATGTATGGACTGATGGATTTAGATGTTTAAATAATTATTTTATTATGGAATGTTGGTTAAGCTTAGTTATATTTGTGTGCATGAAAAAATTTGAGTATTAAATGATGTTTGTGTAAAGTTTTGATTTTGTCTATTGCGCGCCCTGAAAATTCAAGATATGAATGGTTGTGGATTATTTATTTAAGCTCCATGAAATGATGTGATCTATGTTGATTTGAGTTACATATTTTTTTGCGCCATGAGTTAATGTGGTTGCGACTAGTTATGTATTTAGACTACTTGCACCTTGTAGACAGAATGATGATTTAATTGTGTTCTAATGCACCGATAAATATTAATGATGTTGGAATGATTTAGAACTAAATTTTTGATGCATGGTGTTCAACAGTAATGATTACCCTTTCCCTTTGTTATTTGATGTTAGGTTTGATGGCATGAAGATTTAGTTGATATTTGATGTAGTTGTTAGCTTGGTCTACTTGGTTGATTGTGTTGGGAGGGAATGTAGACACCTCTATGTTCCTCAAAATAGTTGCCAGAACTGAGACCTTAAACGATCAAAATCGATGGGAACCTCAGCTTGATTGTTGATTATGTGTCTTGGAGGTCCTAACCATTATATGGTAGGACGAGTGGGTAGTCATTTTTATTCTTTCTTGATTGAATGCTCGTTGCTTCTTAATCTACATGATGTGTTAGTATACTATGTCATTATGTTTGTATGTTGTGTGATTGCATGCATTGTGTTCTTTGTCAAGTTGTGATGCTTGATTGTAATATTGACATTTATTGCCTTGCGCAAAAATAAATAAAAAAATATTTTACTTGTTATGCGTTGCATGTTATGGTATTAGTTGTGTTCGTTACATGTACCTATGTGCGAGACCATATAGATCAGGCAATTTTGATATCTGAGGGGAGGGAAATAGTTTCACCTGCACGACACCATTGAGATCATGCAATTTTGATATCGGGGAGAGGGAAATAGTTGGACCTACGCACGAGACTTGTAACACCCATACATGGTGTTAAACTATTAATCTTCCATTAAACATATACAATAAAAATTTTGCTTAAACATAATTTCATTTCATTTTCATTTACACAATTATTCTACATTTGCTCAATGATAAATCTAAT
>JASDQU010501257.1:71725-91951 GCA_032191745.1 Picea mariana | reverse complement strand
AGAGAATTGAGGAGTTGGAGCTTCCCTCAGGTTGTAGCCTGAGAAACTAGGGGGTTGGAGCCTCCTTCCAGTTGCAACTAGAAAACAAAGGAAGTTAGTGCTTCTAATGAATGTAATTCTTCAAGACATATAATAAAAATCATTCTATGGTTTTCTCCCGATTTGGGTTTCCATGTAAAACACTGGTATGCTATGTATGTGTATGTTTGTTCATTTGTTCATTTCTTATTTACTCTGCAGTTATTGAATGATAATGCTTCATTAATATAACACTTGGATTATATGGTTAAAAATGATTATATTTCTCTATTACTGATTCATCCCCCCTCTCAGTAATCCAATAGTATCTTCATGAAAAAACCACTTGACATTATCTCCAAACCAATATAATATAATGTCAAAAATCCATAATGCAAATAATAAAAGCAATAACACTGAAAATGGAAATCCAAATACCCTTAGACTATGGTACCTCCCTCTTCCTACAAGTTGTGATAGAAACCATCCATTGCGGCAAGGTCAAACCATGTAGTTTGGAGGCATACATGGGTTTATAAATTTGAAAAATGGGGAAGAAAGGAATAGAAGTGGTAAAAAGTAATTTTATTCTTTTATATCTTTAAATGAAAATAATGCATCTTTGGGGAAGGGACTAGTCTAGAAAAAATTAGAACTTGTTTGGAGTAAGGTCAATGGACATCTTATACTCCAACAAAGTGTTAATATTGAAGTTTACATAGGGGATATCTAAACCTAACATATAATATATTATTGATATAAAACCAAAGCTTAGGCACAAAAGGAATCTAACATATAATATATTATTGATATAAAACCAAAGCTTAGGCACAAAAGGAATCTCTACTTCCGATGATGATATCAAAGGATTTGGAGGATCATAAACAACCAAAACTTTAGGGCACATCATGGATCATTCCTTAGTTACTTAGGAGAGAAAGGACACATTTTTCTTGAGTGAAATGGTCCTCCCTTCATGCAAGAGAACATGATTTCTTCTAGGAAGGTACATGACATGACCATAATGGCATCCAACCATGGACACCCATGAATGAGGTTATACCATACTCATGTCAAGAACAAATAATAGTTTCATCATGGTGTTGGGTACAAGTTTGAGTGCCAACCAATGTATTGCTTCAAGAGTCTTATTTTTGAATTTTTTAAATCCTTGGGAAGTTCAATGAGATGGAAAAAAATCCAATCTTCAATGTATTGAGCACAAAAATAAGGACAAGGTTTAGAGTGGATCTAGTTTTGATGATGACATGTTTAATTCTCGCTTCATTATAGTAGATTTCAATAAATGAAGAGTTTGATAAATCTATTTAAGAAATACAATGTTTGTAGAATATTAAAACAAAATAAACAATGACAAATTCACCCCAATAAACACAAAATTTATCATGGAAACTCTTAATTGAGAAAACTAGCCTAACTTAAAGCTACACCTTTGTATCTAGTTATATTAACTTAACCATTCACAATACAATATTTAAGTAGTCAACAACAAGAGTTAACCCTAATCCAATAACTAGTTTTATATTATAATCCAAATCCCTTAATTGGGATTATATTACAATGGGTATAAAACCATGCAATAAAACCACCCAATAAACCCACAATTATAGCTATATTGGCCTCCAAAAAATAAGAAGTTAAAATAAAAATATATGGGGTTGCAACCTCAGGCTCCCACAAAAATATGTATGGGTGCATAGCAAACTCAAACCAAATACTAATCATAGAATTTAGGCATTATTCTCCAACACTCCCCCTTAATGGAGAAATGCGATTTTTTGTTTTTACAATATAGAAACAACATAGAATTCATATATGTCATGTTTGTCCGACTAGTCTTCATTAGCAACTCTACCCACTATGCAATCAGTTTCTCTCTTTTCTTCTCCACACTTTCTAGCTACCTCTTGTTCCATTTAAAGTATAACTGCTTCAAACCATCATTGACTTATTTGCAGGATTAACGCTTATTGACTATCCCAAAGTATAGCCTCAACACTGATTTATCCTATGGATACACTACCATCTGTGAAATTCCCCCGAAGAGAAAATTTCTACAATTATATAGGACAATGATCTGATTACTGGATATTTTCAGTGTTCAATCATACAACTAACCTTTTTTAAACACACTACAACAATATAAACAAGGATAACCTCTAACTGACCATCTTGAAGCACCGAAGTAAAACAAGAATCTCTAGCTTTTAATAGAGTGTAAACATAATCAAAATAACGAAATATTCTTGTGGCCCTGAAGAAGAACATCGAAAACCACTAATTTAAATTATGATACATTGTCGTGTAATTGGTTCTTCATCACTTAATTTACACACTAACTATGCTTACAAAAATATTTTCACAATAAATCTACAACATTTAAACTCTACGCATAAAACCTTATTAATAATAACACAAATTTTACTTAAATGGTGGCCTTAAATATTGTGTTGACGAATCTCGTCCACCTTTTTCCTTAGCTTTCACGTGATATTTTGTTGCTCTTCCACAAAGAAATAAAATTGGGTGATACCTCTAAGCATCAATTCATCCATGAGATTGATCACAAAAGGC
This sequence comes from Picea mariana, assembly GCA_032191745.1. NCBI lineage: Eukaryota > Viridiplantae > Streptophyta > Pinopsida > Pinales > Pinaceae > Picea > Picea mariana. The sequence continues at coordinate 89,338 of JASDQU010501257.1, read as the reverse complement.
TTCCGTAAATACTTATATTTAAATGATTTGACATTCGCTGGAGATGTAGCTCAGTACAATAAAATTTGGTGGTTGTTCGGAAGAATGAAATAAGTTTCTCAACCAGTGATCGAAACTCGTTATCAACGATCTCCTTACAGCGATCTACCTTTTGCAGCGGCCTCTATCAAGCATCACATGGTAAGAAATTTTGACGGTGAATGGCACACGACCTTTCTCCTCGTCCAGCTCTCATAGTGGACAGCACAACCTCACGACCCTCTCTGGGATAATCTCTGTCACTCTTCTAGAAAACTGCAGATCCTCCACACAACACCTTCTCCTTTACACAGACAATAATCCACGTTTCTCCAAGTCTCTTCACGAATTCAACAGAATCACGACTCCTCATAAGCAGCGAATTGACTGATTATAACACTTTTCCATGCAACGGCTCACGACTCTTTCTTTCACACGAGCAGCACCTCTCTTACCTCTTAACACACTCAAACATACACACATAAATTATACTCCCACATACACCGACCCTCCCGTGAGGGAGTTACCAGAGCGGTAACCTAGCTCTGATATGAAATTGTAAATCAAGATACACACCAAAATTGTTTTGTATTAAGTATAATCACAATATAAATACAATTACAAGTAGTTTAAGATAGATAGAAATATTAACTACACAATTTTAGATAGTTGATATAATATCTCAACTCTCCTTAAAAAAAACTCAAACTAAATACTAATCATGACATTAAGCCATTATTCTCCAACAACACATCCAACAATGAAGACAAGAATAATTATACCTCCTAACAAATGGTCTCAACAACACATCCAACAATGAAGACAAGAATAATTATACCTCCTAACAAATGGTCTCAAAGGGAAGATGAAAAATATCAGGTGCAAGAGAGAGAGGCTGCATTTGATGGAGCTCAATTGAATACCTAAAGAGGGTCTTGATTGGCCAAATTTTTATGTGGACAAATTAATTTAGGAAGAGAATGGGAAGACTAGCTGAAGTATGTAGAAAACAATGGCATCTACTTGCTCGTGATTAAAGGTAAGAGTGGTAAATTTTGCAACATTTGTTTTTTAAGATATCACTAGGAATAAAAATTTTAGTGTTTATACAATAATAATTCACTTATTTATATGCCGAACAGTAATAATTAAAATAGCAATTATTGTTCATCTTAAATGTAGACAAAGTAGAATGTAAAATTGAAATTAAATTGATCTTAAATGTAGACAAAGAAGAGTATTAAAACTACAATTAAACTGTCACAAGAAAGATGAAATTGGAAGATTATAATTAGTTATAGAGAGTGTTTTTAATGGAAGATGGGAGTGTTTTATTGAAAAATTGGTGACCCAAATAAAATTGGTTCATTATTCTTTTTCTAAAATAAATCCAATTAAGAAAAAAAAATTATACATACTCCAAAGGTAAAAAGATATAACATATCCAATCCAACGTTAATTGAAGACATCTCCCAAATCCACTAGAAATAAAATATTCAAATGAAGGAATGATACGATACGATAGGCACTGGGATTACAAATTCACAGAGAATAAATGAATGAATGGAATCTACGATACAGGCTTGTAGGACGTACAATATTCTTTCTTATTCCATCGGAGACAAACAGGCGTGATAAAGAATTGAGAAATGATGTACACTACTAGTATCACAACAAATGTATCGTGCATCATATATCAAAGAAGAGCCTTTGCACATATTGCTCAACAATTTTCACCTTTATATGCAGCTCGCCAAAAGAATGTACGTTAATGATCCCACTAGAATCAACGTGCTCACGCCTATCATCGATCCTGCGTTGGAAAAGGTGGTTGGGCCCTCCATAGTGGACGGAGAAAATGCACCACCAGTAGTAGTAGGAATCCTAGTTGGAGGAAGACTTGTTGAGGTAACGAGCGACTTAGCTGTGCGTGTGGGATTAATAACCACTGGAGTTGGAGATGATGGGGCCACACCAGGAGGACTCGAAATTGAAACAATCAACAAAGAAAAAAAATCAAATTTACAATTAAGTCTCCTCCTCAAGAGACAATGAGAAACAATCAACAACTACATCAATTAGCAGTTCAAGTTTTACAATTCATTAATGTCATAAGTAAAGATTATGAAAATGATGAGGTAATTACCAGCAGATGATTTGCATTGACTCAGCGACGGAGTAGATATTTGGCAGGCACCTGGCAGAGCAAAATCCTGAGTTTGGTTGAAAGGAATCCCCAGGGGATTCTTGGTTGTGGTAAAGAGCTGGAAAAGACAGGCGGCGCTACGACGGAGGAAAGGGTGGTGCAGAAACCCTGTGTTGGATTACTATTGTTCTGTCCTCCCTGCAAGGAGAGGCACAGTGCCAAACTCACCAAAGAAGTACTACATGACGATGAATAAATGGGAGGTGGTGACTGCACTCCCGCTATGCCCACATTTCCACTCGCTGCTATGACGATAAGTACTAGTGCCAATCCCAGGACGTTGGCCATTATATCAACAATAATATATTTAATCCCCAACAAGTAAGGAAAATTACCCCTAAAACGCATAGAGTTAGTTAGATAAAGAGGTCTACAAAATTTTGTTAGTGATAGTAGACATTAAAGAGAACACAGAAGAATAAGAAGAGCAAAATCCTTGATGAATGACGAGTGTTTGAGAGCAGAAGGTGGAAAGGTTTGTTTATAAAGGCTAGAACAGAGGGGAAGCGATGGGATATAAGGACAAATCATGAAACACCAAAGTGGGTAGATGCAAGAAGGTGGATGGCGATAAAGATAGTTAATGTATTGGTGGTGTTTTGCTCGCCAAACTTCCTGCTATATTGTCTCACTCCACATTCTTGCATTTAAAAATAACATTTGTTTTAACAATTAATCCGACTTTCCGTTCTTGTCTATGTTCATTAGTGAACAAAGCATTTTGTATAAGCATCTTCTTAGTTAAGAAGTCAGCTCTAGTGTCTGTATTCAAAGTTAAAAATTATTTTGATAGTTAACTGATTGCCAAAGTGATTAACATAAATTAAAATATTAACAACAGATGAATGAAGTGTAACCGTTTATTTCTTAATCAACAATAAAATTTAATATATTCTTTTAAAGATTAGTTTCATCTTATAAACCTTTAGATATTAACCAGCAGCTATTTAGCTGCTGTGCTAGTTTACTTTTTCACATTTACTTTATGATCAAGGAATTACCACGTTTAACTAATCAAAGAGGATTAATATGTATAGATCCGATAACAATAATTAATTGTAAGGATAGCATTGAAGCATTGCTAGGTCTAGCATGGATTTCAACTAGCAGGGCGGTGTTAAGCTGGACGCGGCGTTTAAAGTAGCACGAAGGTGGTTAAGCTGGACACAGCGGTGGTTAAGTTGGGCGTCTAGCAGGGAAGATCAGAAGTTGAAGATGACATTTAGGAGTATTCGATCTCCAAAAGTTGGGTGTGAAGACCTGGTCTGCCTACCATTCAAAGACCAAATTTGCTTGTTGAGCCTATCTCTTAGGGTTTCTATAAAATTGTTTTTACACTTGCCTATCTATATAATTGTTCTTCATTGTCTATGTGCAGAACTATATTTTATGGGTTGTACAAATGTTCTGGACCGGGAGAAACTAATAAAGGAAGAGTTTCATGGTTACGTGAACCCAGTGATGTGGAGGCGGAACGATTTTTGAGCAGTAGTTTCATTGATGGGGAGAGTTGGATCACAAATATGCCATCTCGCCTTCAGAGAGCTATCGATTTGATTCCCCGACAAGGATGAAATATCATCTCATAATTCTCTGGTTTAGCACCTAGATCGTTCGAAAACGAGAAGTTGATATTTATAGGTTATGTTGCATCCATGTCTCAAGATATAGGAGACTTAGAGAAGTAAAGCATTGTCAAATTGCTTTGAAGAGTTGTTCTGTTATTAATCTGCTTTATCGGTTGCTCCCACCAAAGTCCTTTTGGACATTCCCAAAGAATTAATTCATTCATTCTAATAGTTTTTGTGGGGCATTTGTTTAATCATTTTTTCCATCTACAATTCGTTCATGATATCGCAATAAATTCATGTATGAATACAAAACAAAGAGAACTAGTGGATACGTTTTCATTCCGTTTTATCGTGAATAAAGCAGGATGTCAAAATATTTTTCAAAGTGATTCCTCTGAGTTTTTTTGTAATCGTCAACCATCATTAATTGGATCGTGTAATTGAGAAAATTTAGTGTAGTTCTATTTGCCTTTGGTTCTCACTATGCATTCCACTTAGCATGCCAAAGAGCGAACGAAAATAGTAATATTTGAGATACTGCTTTGACAACGCTTTTTTTCATTGTGTGACATGGGATCAAAAAGCTTTAATACTTCTTTATATGGCAATTTTTGAGGAATCTTGGTTAGACGTGAATTTGAGAATGTAAATTGACTCCACTTCATCTCTATAACCAAACTATTACAGATCCCTATATCTAATGAGTTCGTCAACGACGTCTAAATTGAGAGAGAAAGAGGCTACTTTCTCCTTTTTACCTTCCTGGTAGAGTTCGATATATGAAAACAGTGCATACGGTGCATATTTTTGATGTTTTGTGGGTACGTATGAGAATTCTACCTCTGGGCATTTGAAGTAGTACAAAGTCAAGCAGAGAGACATGCATATGGTGCAAAATTTTCTTTTTCCTAGAAATGGGAAAATTCAATTTATAAATTTGTTTGCAAGTGTATAGAGAGAATGTTAAAACATTAGTACATATAAAGTATCTGGTTTTTCATGGGGAAACACAGATTTCACTACTCTGCCACAAAATTTTAAGATGCCTTAAACACTAATCTTAGTATAAATGCATTAAAATTAAAGTTATCACTCTTGTTATACATTTCAATTATTGTTAATACTTATTAGGGTTATGCTTAGAGTAAGATTAGGGTTAGAGTTATTTCCATTAAAATTAAGATTATGGTTTTATTAAAGTTAAGGTTATTTGTATTAAGATTTATTTTATAATAATAAGAAAATAATAATTAAAAGATAATTTAAATAATAATAATTTCATAATAAGAATGTAATGATAATAATTTAACAATTTTAATTTTAATTTAATTTAATGTATTATTTATTACTTTATTAATACTTTATTAATATTTTAATGTATTCACACTTTAGTAATGTCATTTAATGTTTTTAATGTATTATTAATGTAATAATGCATTGTTAATGTATTACATGATTAGTGTAGTAATACTTTAGCAATGTATTAATTAATGATGTATTAATTTTTTAATAACATATTACTTTATCAATAATTTAGTAACACTTGCCCCCCGGGGAGCACCTCAATTGGCAAATGTCGTGAAAATGAAGTTCCAAAGAGGTCTCGATTTCAACTCCCCCCGACTAATCTAGTGTGAAACATGTGGGGCCGCTATCCACACCTGGAGGTTATAGTGGTAGGAGTTGGATAACACGACCATGTGTAACACGAGTACATGCCCAACTAGTTGTTGATTCCCCCAGCCATAAAAAAATAATAATTTAGTAACACTTTAGCATTGATTTGATATCAATGATCTTATGAAAAATAAAAATTATTAAATGATTTGTTAATAGTGTTCTTAGAATAAGTATAATTCATCATCTACAATGTTCAATATTCTTCTATCAATTTCTTTAGAACAAGTAAAAATCATCATGTGTAAAATTAAAGATGATTTGTTATCAATGTCCTTAGAACAAGTATAATATTAAGTTGAAATCTATGTAATACGTCACATTGGTTCAAATTTCCTATCTTTTTGAGAAAGGAAACAATTCATTAGCTTTAAAAAAAAAAAACTTGTCAAAACTCCATTTTCATAATGTGTTGAACATAAACCAACCTTGTCATGACATGAACATGAACCGACTTTCAAGTATGATGAAAAAAAATTAGCATTGCGACATGACGACCATAGTAGCGTCACAATCTAACAACCATAGTAATGTCACAACATGTCAAACATATCCCACCATCATAATGTGACAAACATAGCCAATACTGGTTCAATGTGACAAACATAGACTTGTCGTCGCAAAGTGATTAACATAATAATCTTGCAATGTGATGAACATAACAGTGTCACATTCTAAAAAACACAGTAACATCATAATGTGATTAGCATAGCTCTATTGTCGTAATGTGACGAATATAGCCCTGATGTCATAATCTGACAAACATAGCCATATTGTCACAATGTGACAAACATAACCTTGTTGTCGCAAAGTGATTAACATCGTAGTTTTGCAATTTGACGAACATAGTAGTGTCACAATCTAACAAACATAGTAATGCTTCAATGTGTTAAACATAGTCTTGTCATTATGATGTGATGAACATAGCCCATCGTTGCAATGTGATGAATATACCCATATTGTCGCAATATGACAAACACAACCTTGTCATCACAAAATGATGAACATAGTAATGTTGCAATGTGATGAGCATAGTACTATAATAATATGATAATCATATTAATTGTAAAAATTATTAAAACAAGTATAATTCATCATCTACAATGTACAATATTCTTCTATCAATTTCTTTAGAACAAGTAAAAATCATCATGTGTAAAATTAAAGATGATTTGTTATCAATATCCTTAGAACAAGTATGATATTAAGTTGAATTATATGTAATATGTCACTTTGGTTCAAATTTCCTATCTTTGTGACAAAGGAAACAATTCATTAGCTTAAAAAAAAAAAACTTGTCAAAACTTCATTTTCGTAATGGGTTGAACGTAAACCAACCTTGTCATGTGATGAACATGAACCAATGTTCAAATATGATGAACAAAAATAAACATTGCGACATGATGAACATAGTAGCGTCACAATCTAGAAACCATAGTAATGTCACAACGTGTCGAACATATCCCACCATCGTAATGTGACAAACATAGCCAATATTGGTTCAATGTGGCGAACATAGACTTGTCATCGCAAAGTGATGAACATAGTAATCTTGCAATGTGATGAACATAACAGTGTCACAATCTAAAAAACATAGTAATGTCATAATGTGATTAACATAGCTATGTTTTTGTAATGTGAGGAATATAGCCCCGATGTCATACTCTCACAAACATAGCCATATTGTCACAATGTGACGAACATAGCCTTGTCGTCGCAAAGTGATTAACATAGTAGTTTTGCAATTTGACGAACATAGTAGTGTCACAATATAACAAACATAGTAATGTTGCAATGTGTCAAACATATCACTGTCGTTGTGATGTGGTGAACATATCCCGTCGTTGCAATGTTATGAACATACACATATTGTTGCAATGTGACAAACACATCTTTGTCATCACAAACTGATGAACATAGTAATGTTGCAATGTGACGAACATAGTACTATAATAATATGATAATCATATTAATGTCACAATTTTTCAAAAAAATCTCATCCTTGAAATGTGTCAAACATAGCCCCATCGTCATAATGTGAGAAACATACCCATATTGTCACAATGTGATAAACATAACCTTGTTGTCACAAATTGATGAACATAGTAAAGTTCCAATGTGACGAACATAATAGTGTCACAATTTGAAAAACATAGTAATGTTGTAATGCATCAAACATAGCCCTATCATCTTAATGTGATGAACATAGCCTGTCATCACATTGTGACAAACATACCCATATTGTCACAGTGTGACAAACATAGTCTTTCCATCACAAAGTATTGAACATAGTAATGTTGGAATATGATGAACATGGTAGTGTCACAATATAATAAACATCGCAATGTGTCAAACATAGCCCTATCATCGCAATGTGATAAACATAGCCTCGTCGTGGTAATGTGACGAACATACCCATATTGTCGCAATGTTACAAACATAGTATTTTCTTCGCAAAGAGATGAACATAGTAATGTTGCAATGTGACAAACATAGTAGTGTCACAATCTGACAAACATAACAATGTCACAATGTGTCAAACATAGCCTTGTCGTCGTAATGTGACGAACATAGCCCTATCATCATAATGTGACAAACATACCCATATTGTCATAATGTGACGAACATATTCTTGTCCCATATTGATGAACATAGTAATGTTGCAAGGTGACAAACATAACAGTGTCACGATATAACAAACACAGTAATGTCGCAATGTGTCAAACATAGCCCCATCGTCGTAATGTGACGAACATAGCCATATCGTTCCAATGTGATGAACATAGCCTCATAGTCGCAATGTGATTACAATAACCTCGTCATCGTAGTGTGACGCAAATATCCTCTCATCATGATGTGAGAAAATTTTCCAAATGCCATTGTCTGGCGAAGATAACCCATTGTCGCAATGTGATGTACACAACCCATTGTCTCGCGAAGATAACTCATTACATTATTCATGTAATAATGTATTATTTATGTATTACTTTATTTGTGTAGTAATACTTTAGCAATGTATTAATTAATAAGGTTTTAATTTCTTAATAACATAATAATTTATTAATAATGTATTTATTTATTAATTTATCAATAATTTAGTAATACTTTAGCATTTATGTATTAATTAATTTATTTAAAAGTTAAGAGTTAAAATTAATATTTGTTTGGTTTTTTGTGTTATAATAATAGTGTTTGTAAAATTATACATGTAAACAATGTTTTTCACGATAGTATAAATATAAATACAAGCTCACACTAGTTATAAATATCAATATTTATAAATATGAATTGTGTTTTATGGTAATAATGTAATGTATTTATTAATGCATGATGCATGTAAATAACATGTTTTTCACAATATTATAAATATCAATAGGTTATTTGCATTAAGGTTTATTTTATAATAATAAGAAAATAATAATTTGTATTAAGAAAACAATAATATTTTTTAGAGTTACTAGTAGTAAAAGATTTAGGTTAGGATTATTCCTATTAAAATTTAGGTTAGGGTTATTTGTATTAAGGTTTATTTTATAATAAGAAGAAAACTATATTAAAAAAATAATTTAATACTTTATTAATGTATAAATAATAATGTATTACAAATATATTTTTACTTTATTGTAGTTATACTTTATGAATATTGTACGAATATTAGGTTAATACATTAATATTTTAATGTATTATTATATTTTTGGACACTTCATTACTTTATTATTAATGTATGGATGCTTTGATAATATATTAATTAATAATACTTTAATATTTTATTTAGATTTTATAAATGTATTAGTTAATTAACTAATTATTTAATAATTAATGTAATAATGTATTTGTTCTTTATCAATTTATTAATGAGTAATGTATTAATACAATATATTATATATTATTAAGGTATTTACTAATTAAAATATTACATTAATACTTTACATTATACAATAATGTATTGATACTTAATTTATACATCACATTAAGGTATTAATTAATTAATTAATTAATACTTTAATTTTATGTATTTATGTATTAATACATTAATTAGTAAATCTTTTACATTATTAATTAATTAATATTTTATGTGTAACGAACCTCCCATTTCATCACGACATCAAGCCTCGCATAACAAGTGCAATTATTTATTTATTTATTTATTGTGTGTAGGAAGGTAATAATGACATTATACTCAACATTGCAACATGACGACGAACCAACGCATGCAACTCACATGAAAAGAACATAACTATCAATAAAAAACACATCAAGCACCTGGAAGCAACGTACGACATTCAACCGATGAGGAATAAGAATGACTAACAACCCGTCCTACCCTGCAATGGTTAGGACCTCCAGGACACATAAGCAGGATACTATTCTGAGGAACAAGGAGGTGTCTACATCCTGCCCGACATAAGCAGACCAAGACTACTAAGTTGAAGAAAATCATCCTAACATCACAACGCACCCGAAATTAATTACACAAGTAACTAGAACCCTCACAGTGAACAACCAATCACATGGAAAGTTTACAACACCACGTACAAACATTAATTACTATTAACAACAACCCCTCATCAACGGGAAGTGCAAGATAAAATGACTTCATCAACAACCCAACCATTAATCAAGGCTAAAAGGGCATTATCTATGACTTAAATTGGCGTTAATTACAGGTCAATTAACCAGTCTAAATTTCATTAGTCAACGAGTTACCCACCGAACTTTAAAATAAAGTAAATTTAAATCATTGCAAAATCCCAATTACTAATATCATATTAGCTTATTATACTTACCTTAAAAAGACATTATATTTTATATATTGCCCCATAACAATAATTTTTTATTAATTCAACCTATATCACTTCATAGCAATGGAAATTTATATCATGAAGAAATAAAGGTAAGTGTTGTTTAAACCAATCTATTCATAATAAGAAATATAAAACCACCATTCTTTTTATCAACATAAGACAAATTCAATTCCACTACTTATTGGTGCGGGAATAATGTTAGCAGCCCAACCATTATGCCATGTAATAACATCTAAATCAACAAACAAGAAAACTTCAATGCTAGTAGTAAATCTTGGTTGAACAATAACTAAAGCCTACATCTTGATTTTAAGAGTTTAAAAATAACAACCATATTAATTACTAACAAAATTTACCTTTAGGTGCTTCACGAAAAATGGGCAACTATCAGTGCAAGCCAACAGATCCGAACAACATCGCAGAGAAGATTTGGTTAAAGGAGGGCATAAGGACATTTGTGCAACTTTAAGGGTTATAAATTAATAACTTACTCTAAGAAGTTAAAATCGAAATAATGTCTAAGGAATTGGGTAACTATCACTATAAGACACATTATCCTAACAACTTGCAGAGAAACTTTTATAAATGAAAGGTGTGTAACATCTGTTTTAGGAACCAGAAGTTGGTGATGTGAATATCTATTGGCAAGATGGCCTCTGTAATCAGCGGTAAAGTCCTCACAATCAATCTATTCTTAGATTGCATTAAGTATTACTTACCAGACAACTAAAATACACACTGTCGGATTTACTCCATTACTCACGCGGTAACTAACCCGCTGTCTCAATTTACTGTGGTTAAAAAAAATCTGGGATTTATGGCCTGCCACAGACTGTTACCTAAGGTCAAGGCGACCTGTGACTGATTGTTGTCAAGTCGTTTAAGAAGAATAACGAGGAGATATTATTGTAGCCCTTATATAGATATCGTTTTTCAGAGGAAAATTTATACAACCATTACATGAAACCATGCGCAGAGGTAATATTAATGCCACCATTACATAGACGTGAATCTGTACAGGAATGACTATACAATTGTCATATAAACACGATTTGGTAGAGGAATGACTATACAGCTGATACATAAACACGATTTGGCAGAGGAATGACCATACAGTTGTTACATAAACGTGATTTGGCAGAGGAATGACTATAAAACTAATATATAAATGCGATTTGGCAGAGGTAAAGGTATAGACAACAAATTTATACAGTTCGCAGAGGTGAAGGTGTAAACAAAAATTACATAGATTCGATTTTATACAGTTTGGTGATGTGAAATTCATAATTAAACCAATTCAAGAGGTGGCATCAATCCAATGATGAGCCCAGGGAAATTAGCTGAGAAATCCATAACTACAGTGGTTATGACGGCGAATACCAACTTCTTGCAATATCCAGAGATAAAGATAATGGAAAAACAAAAGGCCAGAGTTGTAGTAGAACATTATCTATTCCATAGATTGGATGCATCACTTCGCGGGAAGCGAGTGAAGGCATATAATAAAAGGGAACAATACTTTGCCTCGCAGAAGCAAAGTAGTAGGGTAGAAAGGAAAACACAGTGCATTCTAATCACAAGCAAGACGCAGAGTTAAGATTTACATATATCACGAATTACATTCGTTGAGTAATCATTTTTACATCATTACCTTATTGAACGCAGAGTTAAGTTTTACATCTATCACAAATTACAACGCAGAGGTAAGATATATATTTTTACATCCACTACATAATGACAATCGCAGAAGTGATAAACAAGTCAATCCAACAAGAACCAAACATAGATCAAGGATAAATACTCTTTAAATCTTAGGATACCAATGTAAAAATGCTGACAACAGTAAGAAAACGCCAAGGCTATAAGGATAACTCATCGAAAGGATCACAGGCTTCTATAAGTCAAGGCGCGGAAAAATAAACAACAAGGAAGCAAGATAATCCATATGCAGATTCCGTACCGAAAGGCGCAATTCAAACAATCAGGCAAGGACATCAAAAGAGGTAGTCGGCTGATAGGTTCTCCTTTGCTTCATCATCCTTGCATAGAAAAGCAGAGCGTTGAGATCCATAGGTATTTTAACACTAAGGCGACGACCGTAGATCAGGCTCCTGGCCGACTACTCAGGCGAGGACTGGTGAGCTAGGGACGAAGGTTGAACAACCTCAATGTCACAATCAACACCACAACAAGGTGGTCAAGACATGCGGGAAAATGAAGGCCATAGGAGTCAACAACCATTGAGCTAGGCTAAGGAAGGTTTCAGTCACTAATTTTAAAAAAAAACATCAATTACTTTTCCATTGAATAAGCTGATCCAAGCATAAGTCCTAATACATTCTACCATAAAAAAATGAAGAGAGTGTACCGTTGCCTGATCGCCCGCTCCAAATGACGTCTTGCGCGCTCTGTGCAACTCCCACTCGTCGATTGTCGAGACTTCACCGATACCTCTCAGTCAATGCTAGGGGTACTCTTCTTCCCCCTTAGCCCCCTGAGCCGCAAAGGGGCCACACACACTATCGAGAGGTTTCGTCTAGCTCCCAGCTCGCCTCGCAAGGCTGAGCTACCACTCCTCTCCGAGATGGGTATCCCAACTCCCACAAGTAAACCAGTCAAGTAGATATTTCTACATCGTAACGTTACGCAAACAGAAGATGATCCTTCATCCTTCTTCCTCCTTCATTATATAGAGTTTCGAACTTCCTTTCTTTCCTAAAATCTCATTTAATTAAAGTTTTTAAAAATAAATTCTTAAAAATTCCTCTCTGTACAAGTGTCCCCCATCCCCTACATTCCTCCATAAATTAATTTCTTTAATTAAGTAATTATCTCTATTTCCATCACCCACCTAGAGTTACTCCTAGAATCACTCCTAGGTGTCCCCAAATTCTCTTACAGGTTTTAATAGCTTTCCCTTTTATTAAATTGCTAATTCAGTTTAAAATTAGAAAACTCTTAAATGGTAGATTCTTTACTAAGTTGACTTTTCGCTTTTTCCTTTAAGTTCCCCTTTTTCTCTTTTTATGTTACCACTTTTCCCTAGTTTCCTATTTTTTTTATTTTCCCTCTTTCCCCTTTTACTTAGAACTCAAAAAGGCAGATGTGAAAATTAATCCTTTTTCCCTTTTCTTATTTAATTAGTATACTTTAATTTATTAAGGTAATAAAACAATTAATTCCCTTTTTAAATTTTAATCCAACATAATTTTACTTTTTTATGAATAAATTAAATTTCTTACTCCCTTCGTGTTACAAGATTTAACGAAGATCATAATTATTATTTAAGTTGTTTTTATTTTTATTATTTTTATTACTATTTTTTTTTTAAAGACAAAATTTTACCACTAGCGTAATTTAGACTTAGGCCTTAAATTTCGTACTGGGCGACATTTAATTAGGGAAATTGTTTTAAAAATTACTTAACATGTTATTTGTCTTAGGGCCATCTAGGTTCATCCCTCGATCATCAACAACGCGACGTGCCCTTCAGGATGCACTAGGTGCTCCAAGGGTTCCACTCACCTCATCTATTCCTTTGCGCGATGTGCCCTTGAGGACGCACTACGTGCTCCAAGGGTGCTACTCGCCTCTTGACTGATTTGGTAGACATTAACCCCTGGAGTCAACACTCTACCCTGTGAACTTGTGGTAGACTAAAATCTTCTAAGGAATAAGGCCCCCGCCTTATTGTGCACCCCTTAGAATCATCGTGAGCGACCGTTGCAGTCTTCCCTCATGGCATCGTGGGTCCTCTCAAACTAGGTAATCGTTAACCTATAGTTCGAGCCATGGCAGGAGTGCTAGTAGGCTGTGGTAGGGTTGTTGTCCACATCTCTCCCCCAACATCTATGGTAGTCGTGTGTGGCCCCTTTACTCCATATGTGAGTCTGGTCGACAAGCTATCGTCAGCCTGCATCATCAACAAATCATGTCAGAACATATCCATATCATATCATCCAGTCAGATGCACTAGTATCGCATTAAAACAATCAAACCCCAATGGCACACTCCCTGACTCGATCCCGAGTCCAAGGGGTTCTATTGATGCCTCCGCATCCTCGAGGTCCAAAATCCTGCACACTCAGTAAAAACTGACTCAATAGCACCTGTCTTTGTCGAGACGAAAAAACAACATGTCATCATCCCATAATTCCTCATAATCAAATCAAAAGTTTTAATAGCATAATAATCCAGATCACTTGCGAGCAAGTGTCTTGAAAGAATAAGTTCTCTCAGTGCGTGAGAGAGGGATGTTACATACACCCCCTCTTGGTCTAAACTTCGTCTCGAAGTTTCACAGTATATATGCTGAAATAAAGTGTATCACAGTATCATATCACAGTATCATATGTCTATCTATCAAAAAAAAATGGAAACTACTGGCGCATATCATAAGCGTCCTCCGAGGCCATCGAGTGCAGACTATAATTGTCCCACTGGACCTTGACCTGATCTACCGTTCGACGTCGTAGCTATCGAACGCGATGATCCAAGATGCAGACCGGCTCATCCATGAGCACTCCCTCGTCCGATACCTACAAGGAACTCATGTCAATAACATGTGTAGGATCACTAATATAATCTCTCAAAACAGATACATGAAAAACATCGTGCATACACCTCAAAGAATCAGGCAAGGCTAGTCGATAGGCCATGGGCCCCTTTATCTCCACAATCTCAAAAGGTCCCATGAACCTAGGAGAGAGTTTAGCTCCCTTCCCAAACTTGATCGAACATTTATGCAGTTTAACCCGCAAGAAGACTCGATCGTCAACCTCGTAACTACGGTCGACACGGTGCGCATTGGCATAACTCTTTTGTCGATCTTGCGCTTCTTTAATCCTTTGTCTTATTGTTTGCATTTGATCTTCCATTTCTTGGATCGCTTCTGGTCCCACCAAGACCCTATCCTCGAGCCGATCCCAACTCAAAGGCGTCCGACATGGTCGCCCGTAAAGAAACTCGAAAGGCGCCATCTTAATGGTGCTCTGGTAACTGTTGTTGTAAGCGAACTCCACAAGTGGCAAGAATTCTTCCCAACACTTTTGTTGGTCCATCACGTATATGCGCAACATGTCCTCCAAGCTTTGGTTCCTTTGTTCGGTCTGCCCATCAGTCTCCAGGCGATATTCCTTACTAAATTTAAGTTGGGTTCCCAAGGCCTCTTGGAAAATCATCCAAAATCATCCAGTAAACATCGATCCTCGATTGGATATAATCCTCTTAGGCACGCCATGCAGCCTCACAATCTCATTGATGAAAACTCTAGCTATGTCAGGTGCCTAATACGTCGTACGCACAGGAATAAAATGAGCACTCTTCGTCAGAGTGTCTACTACTATGAAAATCCAGTCATGTCTCCTTGCCGTCAGTGACAATCCAACAATAAAATCCATCGAAATAACCTCCCATTTTGATTTCGGAATAGCATGTGGTTGTAGTAATCCTGCTGGGTGTCTATGTTCAGCTTTTACCTGCTGACATTCTAGACATATGGCCACATAGTTGACTATGTCTACCTTCATTCCCTTCCAGAAGAATAAGGGTTTAAGGTCTGCCCTCATCTTTGTGACTCCCGGGTGAGCCATGTAAACTGCTCTATCAGCCTCGTTCAGGATCAACATCTCAACTTGTCGTTCAGCAGTACGTAGATATGATTTTTAAACCTCAATAAACCATTGCTATCAAATGAAAATCCTTCAAATCGTGGTACCATCATTGTGTTTTGTCTGATAAAACCCTCAACCTCTTTGTACCAGTCATCATCACACTGTAAAGTTAGAATCTTTTCACGTAGATTCGTCTGAAGAGGCAGCACCGAAAAGATGCGTGGTCTCCAACTCAATGCATCCGCCACTCGGTTCATTGTTCCCTTTATGTAAGTAATCTCAAAGTCGTACTCGCTAAGCAATTTCAACCAACGTCGTTGTCGCACGTTCATGTCACTTTGCATAAAGATGTGTTGTAGTCCATAGTGGTCAGTCTTTAGTTCAAATTTTCATCCGACAAGGTAGTGTCTCCAAACCTTCAAGGCATAAACGATGGCTAACAACTCCAAATTGTGCATCGCGTAGTTCTCTTCATGCCTTCTCAGTTTCCTCGAAATGTAAGCAGCCACTCGTCCATCTTGCATCAAGACCCCGCCTAAGCCTTCCTTGGATGCATCAGTGTATAACAAGAAGTCCACGTCCATGTCAAGGACCTTTAGTATCGGTGTCATTGTCAACAATTCTTTGAGCCTATGAAATGCTTCTGCGCATTTCTCAGTCCAAACAAACTTCTTGTTCTTCTTCTGCAACTCTGTGATCGGATTTGCTATCTTCGAAAACCCCTCGATGAATCGTCAATAGTATCCTACTAAACCCATGAAGCTACGCACCTCCAGGAAATTCGTCGGCGTAGGCCATTCCATAATAGCCTCGACCTTGGCTAGCTCCATGGCGATGCCTTCGCCGGAGATGACATGTCCCAAGTAGTGAATATTTTATCGATAAAAAGAGCATTTGGACAACTTCCCATACAGTTTGTTCTCTCGAAGACACTGTAGTACCAAGCGCAAGTGCTCGTCATGCTCCTCCGTCATCCGAGAGTAGATCAAAATATCATCAATGAATACTTGGATGAACTTGTCCAAGTGCTCGTGGAACACCCCATTCATCAAACTCATAAATACCCCTGGGGCATTTGTCAGTCCAAACGGTAAAACAGTAAATTCGTAATTTCCAAACCTGATCTTAAAGGCGGTCTTAGGGACATCATCCTCCTTGATCCGTAACTGGTGATACCCTGATCGCAAATCGATCTTGGAGAACACCATTGCACCCTTCATTTGATCGAACAAATCATCAATTCTCGACAATGGATATTGATTCTTGATTGTGGCCTTGTTCGGTTGATGGTAGTCAATGCAAAGCCTCCACGATCCATCCTTCTTTCGTATGAAAATAACAAGTGCACCCCATGGTGAAACACTAGGACATATCATTCCTAGGTCCAGCAACTCCTTCAATTGCATTTTCAACTCTTGTAACTCCGGGGTTGACATCCGATAAGGCATTCTTGCTATCGTTTCAGTCCCCAGTTTTAAGTCTATGGTAAAATCCAATTCCCTCTCTGGCGGAATCCCAGGTAACTCCTCTGGAAATACGTCCGCAAACTCTTTCACCACCAGAAGGTGTTCTAGACTTTCCACTACTCCCTTCTCGTTTAACGCAAGGATCGCATAAAGCTTGCACCCCTTCCACATACTCTTTCGTAGTCGTAAGGAAGAGATGAAACTTAGGGAAACTCCCTGGTTCAGTCCTACAATCACACGTCTCTGTCCCTCGTCATC
>JASDQU010501257.1:8393-53433 GCA_032191745.1 Picea mariana | reverse complement strand
TATATAAGTGAAATAAGAATGAAAATGAAATAACAGAAAGAACAAACTCATAACACAGTAGTGACGGAATTAGGAATCTCTGGATTGCTTTGTATTAAGTCTCGAAAGAGAGAGTCTCTATTACAATTGATCAAAAAGGTCCAGCCTTTTTTCTTTCTTCAAAATGTATATTTATACAAAATTCTTTTGCGCTGGAATCTCAATAGTTCCAGAGTTTTTCGGTTACAATCAAGGAGTCGAAACGTTTCATTTCTTTATCTCTATTCTCATTTGGTACCCGAAACCTGCCTCTTTGCATGCTTCGTGCAAATAATGCACTTCTCCACCAGCTGTGATATCAACTTAAATGGCTCTGCTTGATTATTTGCCTCAAAAATATAGCAGTCTTTCATCAATAGTAGCAACTTTCCCTCCACCTGCTGATCTTTGGCATTGATAGAGCATAACAACATACTCGATTTAATTAGCCATTTGTCTATTAGTACTATGTCTGTTTGATTTATTTGTGATATTTCGGCTAATTTTCTTTCCTCATTTTCCTTGATATTTAGCATATATTTAGCTATATTGATCTAACCCATTATCTCCATGCCACTTTCAACATCGGAACCCAAACAAATCTCACTTAACAAACCAAAAATTTCTTCGCAAGATTTCCTCAGCTTCGCAGCTTGTTGTTTGCCTTCGGATATATTTCACTCCCATTCTTTCAACAAGATATTACCCCTGGTCTGTTCTGCGATGGAAAAACTAGAACTACTGCTTGCTTCCCTTCTCGTTGTGGGTATAATAGCTTCCTAGAACACCACTCGAGCTGCTCCGGCACCCCTTTCTTTAAGAGAGAGGTTTTCCAACACCTGATCAATGAGTTGGAAGCTGCATTGAATTGTTTCCACTTTTGCAAGCAAACCCTGCTGTGCTGCTAATAATCTTTTTCTGATCTCTATTGCTTGGGATTGAAAGATCCCAATATTGATTACTTGGCTTTTGACGAATTCTAGTTTGGCCCGAATCTGGTCTATAATTCTCCTTCCTGGCTTATCTGAGTCTGACTTGTATGAACCTTCAACTGTGTCTATTCGAGATCGACTTTAAGCCACTCGATTTCTTTTTTATCCTTTATTCTTACTTGCTCTAAAGTCGAACTTACTTTCTCTTTAGCAGTAGCCTCTGCTGTAGATAGTTTAGCCTCTAGTGTCTTGATCAAACGATTCTTTCATTTTAGCTGATCCTTTAGGGTCCCGACTGAATATTGATTCATCGTGGCGAAAGCACCCAATGTTCCTGCTATTTATGTCGCAAACTATACTTTCTTCATATCTTTCCCATCAGTTAAAACTTTATATTTCTTAGAGACAGTACCTGCCTCTTGGTAGAGTTCTTGTCTCACAACCACTTTCCTCTTCTTATCGAAAAAGAATTCATTAGGGGGTAGCTCTTCAACTGCTATAGGTGTCAATTTTTCACCCAAAATCCAGCCTGCGTCCAAGATTTCCTTTGCAGACTGTAGGGGGGTAATGGAGGTGATGGGATTTCCGACCTGTTTAAAAACTTTCCCGGGAGTAATGACCGAAGTCGATTCGCTTGGAGGACCGGAAGCCTCGGCTTCTAGTTTTGGGCCCCCAACTTGTTCTTCTTTATCCTACTGTCCTTCTTAGCCGAGTGTTGAACCTTTGGAGCCTTCGGCATTTGTTTTCTGCACCTCTATGGTCGTTGGATTCTCACCCCATAATACTGGAGGGAGGAAACTCCACCTATGCTCTTGAAATCTAAAAACATCGGCCCTCTCTTCGGGCGACAAGGCTTCTATTTGAGCCAAAAACTCATCATAAGATTTCGCGTCTCGGAAAATATCATCGTAAGGAGAATTCTCGTGCTCAAATCTTTTGAGGCCACAACTGGCCAAATGATTACTCACGACCCTGTGTGGATCGTGTTTCTTGAATTCGATATGAACCAAATTTATATCTTTTAGGGTTGCTGCCTCGGCCTTTACATGCCTGAAGTCTAATAATGAATAGGTGTCTAAATGAATAGGAAACGGTGGCCATACCTTTTTTGAATACCCTTTCAGCTCTTTACTTATACTGCCAATTACAGTTTGCCTGGCGATCTCTCAACAAGCCAGCATGTCGGGTATAAGGGTAAATCATGCGGAGGGACGGAAGCACTGAACACCCTGATGTATGAGAATTCTTTCTCCACATACCAATCGGCCACTCTGCTTAAATTTTCCATGATGCTATCTGATATCCTGGGTGGCGTATTACCGAAGATGGCAACATGCATCGGTACAATCACCCAGTTGAAGATTTCGTATACGAAATCCGAAGCCTTGTCCTCTCAAAGCTTAGAATGATATGCATGGACTAGCTCAACATCCAATAGAGCCTAGCTCCAATTCATCAAGGGAAAAGGTGTCATGGAACATACCGCGTCCATGAGATATGCAGACATAAAAAATGAAGCAACTTTCCCACTCTCTTTCTGTGTCCGATACTCTGTAACCCAGCTGGTCAGGCTATCTGATAACATTTTAGCCCAGTCGAAAGAAGAGCCTTATGCTACTGAGTATATCAAGGGAACCCATTGGAGGAAAAAATGTGTGGCGTCTTCCCTCTTGTATAATCTACAAGTCATCATCGCTACATATTTGAACTATGGTTCCAAAGAAGATATGGAATAAATTCCATTGTTGTCTGCCCTGAACTTCGCTCAGTGTGAGACCCAATCCTTAATCAAATCAGATAAACTTTTTGTGTATTGCTTGCATTCCTTCTTTTTAAAACCATCTAGAAACTCTGCATTGTACGCGAATTCTGATGTGGGTGGTAATTTGTACATAACCTGTAAGATTTCTGGTATGAAGGTCCCAATAGTGACCCCCTGCTCGTTGATGATGGTTTTGGTAGGGATGTCTACATGATCTATCACCCATCAGATCATGTCATAGTAAGGTAGAAGACGTGGTCGGGCCGCTACTTTGTGCATCTCTGCCTGGATGACGATCTTGTATTTGGTAGTCATGTCGTCTGTCTCATTGTCACTGGAATCGTCTGAGTAGTTCACCAACTGTGATTGCAACACCTTCGAGACGTATGACCAGGTTTGTACGCAATCAACGCTTCGAAGTGAAGTATCCGAAATATTATTAGAACCTTGTCCTGAAACCTCTGCGCTTGTCTTGGATACTTTTTACGGGGCCATGACAGGGGATTATAACTTTGCTCTTCTGCAATAAAAATGCGTATACATATAGAAGTTAGCTTACTGAGAAAAACTTCTCTGTGCGGGATAGAAATGAACTTTTATGAATAAAATAGAAAGCAAAAGATCTATATCTTCGAACATTAACATATCGATGTCCTTATGCACAGAATGGTCCAATCATAATTAGATAGAGATTTTGGCAATAAAAACCATATCCTTACTTTTCCATTTCGCGTTATTTCCAATTAATGCCATAAAATTCAACGGTTTGTTGCACAAGTTGGCGCAAGGAACATTTTAAATTACCTTGTAAACTGTGCATTATTATCATTTGCATTAAACATTGATTAGGCTGGCTTAGCTTCCTTAATCAAGATTTAAATCACCATTTCGGCGTTCATCGTATCAGGGCTTTTAACTCTGACCTTTCAAGCCTCTAAAACCCGAGATTGCGATGATTAGATTTAGTTAAGTGAGGAGGTAATCAGATTGAGTGTTTTATTAATCATGTTTTAATATATATCGCAACTTCGCGCCTCGGGGCTTCGAGGGTGAAGTTTCTGGGCAGAACGTATGCCGAGTCGCAAAATCTTGAGAGGCTCTAACCATGGTCAAAACTAAACACTCTAGACATTAACCCAGGTTACTTATGTGAGGATCTCGCGGCTTCATCTTTCAGGATTTTAGCGGTAATGTTTTAGGAGAGAGTGAACACCGAGACGTGAAATCTCGATAGCATTTGACTGGGGTTTACATGGTCCCACTCTTAGCTTTCACCTGAGGTAAGCTTTTGAAACTTTTCACGATCTCGCACATCGGGGTTTGTAAATCGTGTGACTTGTAACTCCCGAAGAGTGATATTCTGAGGTACGAAGAGCAACAACCTTCGTTTCATGATAAAAGTGGTAACTTATGAAACATCACGTCTCCCGCTATTTCGCATGTTGAGACTACTGAGATTTTCAGTAGGTGAATGTCACGAAGCAAAAAAGAACTTAAGAACCGACATTTGACCTTTAAAATAGATTTGAACCAAATGAAAAAGGCGGCTCCAATAGGCCCCTGATTGGAATATTCCATCGAGTGTCCAACTTCAACTCATTCATTCAAATTCATTAGATTGTACTAGAGTACCTTGGGAGTCATTGACATCAATGGTGATTTCCATTGCACTTGTTAATGGTTTTCATTAATGACCGGTAATCAAGTGGTTTCTACCATGTTCGACTTTGACAACTGTAATCACATGGCTAGATTCATACTTCAAGATGATAGAAATAAAGGCCCTAGATCTCACCATATCGATCTAGGTTGTGACAGAGTATTCATGATTTTTACTGACACATAGATCCACTGTGTTTGTCTTGTGGCTATGTCTGAATTTAAATTCTTTAAGAGTATAGATCCATAGTGTATTTCTCATGGATATGCTGAATCATGATGACATGGATCCATAGTGTATGTTTAGTGGCCATGACTCACTTGAAACTTATGATTAGAGTCACTTGTAGTCTAAGTATGGGAATGCCTAGCTCAGAAGATGGTATATTATTATGCAGATGCTTGATTGTTTGCAGGTTCCCGACCGATGTGCTCCTTGTTTTCAACACACACATTATACAAAGTATTTTAGTTGTCATAGGCTCCAACTTCATACTTTGGGGGGCATTCTATTACACATTATTTTGGTCACCCGAGTGATCAACTGATGATATGTGCATGACTCACTTCCATGTTCCCTGAAAACACTAAAAGAGACTTTTTCCATGAGAAAAGTGGATTATCTTTTCTTCCTTAAAAACTATGTCAAAATATATCGTCGCACCTTGCTCTATGATTGGGGTGCGATGATGCTTGATCGTTGCATACTGCACCAAACTGGGTTGTGGCATCGTCGCAGGATGCCTATGCATAGGTTGTGACGATGCTTAAACAAGAGGAAAAGTGAAATTCATGAAGGTTCTAGAAGATGAGGTGGCCTCTGATCGGTTTGGATCTTACTTGCTTATCTGATTTAGTGGGATCATCCTAATCTCCTCATCCATCCCTCTTTCACCTTATATAAAGAGGGATCTCTTATGCATGAAGAATTCTTAGTACTATAGATTATATTGGAGATAACCTTACTTTATCTCTCTAAGTGAGGTTGTGGATCTTATTCATCAAAGGCATTGGAGCAAAGGTGTGTGTGTTGGAGCAAGGAGCCATTGGAAGGGACCTTGCAACATCAAGGCATGTGTTGTATTCTCCACTTTCCTTTAATATAATGCAACAATACATTTCTTCTCTATAAAGGTGTCTTTACTTTTATTGTATAACTCCTTGATCATATACATGGAATTCATTAGAATATATATATATATATATATATATATTGTTGTTCTCTCTCTTTATCGGTTTGTGCTTTTTAAACAGGTTCACCATCCCACAAATCCAAAGATGGAGCGACAAGGACGACACTAGCGAGAATCAAGTGTCATTTAGAAGGTATGCCATTTATCCCTCTCTGAACTAGTTTATATGACAATGAAGTCTAAGGTGAAATTTGTATTCTGCCTTGTTTTATTCTAGTTTCCTATTGAAGTTAGGGAGATTAGTTTGTGTCCACACTTACCGATTTGTTCGATAACATGCATAAAGAAGAAGAGCTTTAAGGAGGGAGATCTAGTCCTCCTCTATGACAACAAATTTTTGTAACATCCTGGTAAGTTCAGAATGCATTGGCTAGGGCCATATGAAGTGAAGTATGTCATAGATGGAGAATCTGTGTAGCTAAAGGTCTTGATAGGAATAGAATTTCAAGGAATGGTGAGCGGTAGTCAATTGAAACTATAAAGAGACAGTCGACCTACTACCTCTCACTAGTTGCATCGGAGCAAGGAATCCATGTGTATAGTGTACTATAGTTGAAATTAGGAAATAAAAGTTACAAAAATACATAAAAAGTAGAAAAATAAGAAAAATACAAAAAGAGGAGGAAGTTGGTTGACTAGTAGAAAATTGGAAAAAGTCATGCTCAACAGACAGCGAAAGCCGCACAGGAAAATTGGACACCACACGCAAGGAATATTGAACATTGTGCAAATGACCGGAAAAAGTGAAAAATACGACAAAACATTAATGACTGGGTCTATAAAGAGGGGAAAGCATGGACCAGTTTGAGACTTAGTGATTTTTTACCAAAGATAGAGTTGAAGAGCGCAACCTAGGAGAAATTGTGCGAAGCATAAATCATTTGATCATTATGTATCTAGCATGACCCCTCCAAAGGTTAGCGCCCTAGGATGATATACTAGGGTTACTCGATAGGTCAGACGAAGGAAAGAATGCATGACAGAGCCCGAGAATGTGGTCGAATTGGAATATGTCACAACCTCGGTGACAGAGTTGCTCAGCCCGACAAGGGTAGAGGAGGAAATATCGATGGCTACACAAGGAGAAATGGGTCAGAGCTCTGTAAACCCAAATGGAAAAGAAAACCCTAACCCAGAAACACCTTCCAAACCTAAGGAAATAAAGGGCCAACAATAGGGTCATGACGCTGACGAGGTGTTGTCCAAGGATATCATGACTCAGCCAAAAACCGAGGGAGAAGAAGAAGACACGACTGAAACAACGACGGAAGGCCAGCTAGCTGTTGGCTAGGAAAAAAAGGCGTAGGATGTAATATAAATCACACTCACATACATCCCGGATGTCATGGTCATAGTGGAGGATATGCTTAGGAAAGTGCCAAAGATGAGATACTCCGACCATGATGTTCGCAATGTGACAAATTTTCCAAACCCTACAAAGGAGACTTATTTAGTGGACACGAGGCAGATAGGACCCCTAGGGAGACCCATCGTGGAGTCCGTGCAATGGATAAGAGGGCTTTACATTTCCGGTATCATGAACCTCCTAGACGTACCGCACTTTGGGTGCAGTAAGAATGTGGGATTGTGCATCAAACAACTCTTGGCTAGGGTACATAGAGGTATGATGTGGATGGATAGGCTAGTCCCCATCGACATGGCTCTGATTGCCAAAATTACAGGGTTTCCCACTGTTGGCACACAACCCTAAGAATACTTACAGAATAAAGCGCGAGACAAAGAAATTGCGGAGATTTTCAAAGAATAGTTTGGAACAAACAGAGGTGTTGGCACAGGGGCAGACCCAGGGTTCACTCCAAGAGCGCACCAACAATCCCTAGCTACTGGCCCTTTCGGAAACACCTGTGAAGAAAATGTAGTCTCACCTGAAGCAACTAAGAGGGGGGTTGCAAGACATAGATGTCTACAACCAGGGGAATATCAAGTGGCTCTAGTACAACAATAATGCAGCATTCATATATCTCTTATTCTTCTATATCTACTTCGCATAGCTATAGATCTGATCTACCACAACAATGCAATTAACAGTATAATAGTAATAGAGATCAAGACATCAGTCACACACACAACACAAGATGTACGTGGTTCACCCCCTCTCTTAGGGCTACATCCACAGAACTGTGCTTATGATTTATTCAGGTACAACTTATAGTTCTTATCTGTGCTCTTAACTAGCAGATCTTCCTTCTCCTCTCTCTTTCTCTCCCCTTCCTACGCACCCAATTGCAGGACTTGATCTTTACACCCAGCTAAAGATCTTCCAACAGTAGAAGGCTCTCTGTACTCAACACTTCTCTCTCTCTCTCGATACAATGATCATGGAATGAACAACAACAATAACAACAACGATATCCTATTGACTTCTCACAACGAACCCTCCCCAGGTCCTCTTGACCTTTATTTATACATTACAATATCTCACCGGCATTCTTAGGTCAAAACCTAAGTGCCAAAACCCTATATACCAAAACCCTAGGTGTCTAAAACCCTAGGTCAACTTGACCTACTTTTTCCAGGTTTCGCCAGCTTGTCTTTCCTTCCTTCTCGTGCGGTGCTCCAAAGCATCTAATGGTGACTTTTTCTTCTTATTGAGTTGTCCTCGATCCATCTTCCTTGTTGATCTGTCGTCCTCAATCCCCTCGTCCAACGGCTTGCTTTTTCGTACTTCGCTCCATCGTTTCTGCTCTTTTGCTCGCTTTGACCCAGTGACAGTCACTGTGTCTCCCGCGAAGCTTGCTTTTTATCTTTTCTTCCTTGTTCTTCGCTTCATTCCTTAACCAAGGGCCAAGAAGAGGGAACAAGGGTATTTTCCTCAAAGACATCAATGACACCGTGACACAGTTCCCCAGCAAGCTAATGGCTTGAAAATTGTTGAGGAAATGAAGGAAAGAAGAGGCTCCAACAGGATTCATAGCAGTCGTCGCACAGTGCACAAAAGGGGTAATGTTTAGCTAGGCACCATACCTCTTAAACCAATTTTTGATCAACTACAGGGATGCGTAGTATAATGGAACTGAGTTCCATTAATTCTGGATCCTCATCCTCATCGCTTTGGTAGCTTGGAAAGAACCAAAGTTCTAGGATTTTATAGACATGAAGGGGAAGTTCTATGCAACAAGATACAAAACCCTCTAGCAAGCCAAGGATACTAAGAATCAACAAGTCAATAGTGCAGTGTTTTCCATTGTTCTGGAAGAAACACAACAGAGAATGAAAAATGAATGGAGTATTCTTGTTGTGGTGGTCCAGGAGTACGAAGGGATTTATAGGTTTAAGGCATCCAAACATCACATGTGGATATAGGCAACAAGGGACCTGAAGAACAAATTGTTGGAAATGCAATACTGTGTATCCAGAGAAGAGGTCGACTGGATCATCAAAGACTGGCCCATGCAGTGGAAGGTGCCAGCTACAGAGAAATAAGTCAAATCCAAGGAAAAACAAAGACAAGCACATCAACAAAGAAAAGTAGCCCAGCTGACAACACCAAAAAGGTTGCAGAGCGTGTTCAAGATTCATGAAGCAGTGCAGCACCAAAAAATCCTAGGAAGAAAGAAACAGTGTCAAGGGAAGAATTCAAGGGTGATGCCAAGAAAGGAGAAACCTCTCATCCCGAAGAGGACGAAGCACAAAAGAAGAAGAGGTCTAGTAGAGGTTGATCAATTGTCGGTTGTTCATTGTTTTTTTTTATTAGTAGTAAAAGAGAGATAATTGGTCTGAGTAAGCTATTTTTGAGGGTTAGATCACAGGATGTGGATCCTGGTGTGGTCTATTCTACCTCACAAAGGGTACTTACCCTCCTTTTTTATTGTAAAATTGAAGAATGTAATGCACGCAGTGCAAATTTTGCAGAAATATGAATAAAAGAGAAGAAGAGATAGATATTTGTGGATGTAGCCCAAGGGGGGTTGAACCATGGTAAATCTATGGTGTTTATTTGGCATGAACGATTGTTTCATTGTTATGTTATTTATCAGTTAAAGAATGAATGATTAAATTGATTATGACAACATGCATTCATAGTTTAATGTATGAATGAACACTAGATATAGATGAATGAATAATAATGTTAATGCATGAGAAAAATGATCATAATACAGTTCCAATCCCTTCCTGGACTACAAACATTTGAGTATTTTAGTCTCCGATAAAGCTATCTCGGGTGAGACTAAGTTATGCACTCTTTGTGTAGCGTTTCCTTCTGATTTACTAGGAGGGCCAATAGTTTGAGGGTTTTTTTGAAAAACTTTGAGATCAAAACTTGGGTCAGACAAAGCGTCCAACAATTGGCCTCCCTCTTTGATCTGATGCCTCCCTCTTTGATATGATGTTGCTTCCCCTATATGAAGAAAGGTTACATCGACCTGGAAACTGGATTAATGAGAGAATAAGGCTTTTGTGGTATGAAACAACCCCGTTTCCCTAAACAAACATGAGTTCCTTACCATAGTCTAGTGGCACCGGGATTTGAAATTATTGCTTATTCCGAGTGCTAGGAGAAAATGTAGAAGCAGTGGGAAAGATAACATGAATATAAGCAACAGGGAAATCAAAGACGATAATTTTTGGAACCTAGCCTGGACACAAAATTAAAACGAGATATAAAAATCACACACAATAGAGAAGAGAATGAAATGGGGGCAATGGTAATCCTTATTTCTCAACCAATGGATAAATGGATTACAAATATCAAGAAGCTCCTCATAGACTTCTACATTTAACTAGGAGAGATCTCAAGCTTTTCCAAGCATCTAGAAATCCAAATGCTTGAGAAACCTCCAAACAAATGTAAAAACAAGGGTATATATTGTCACAACCCAACAATCTCCACCTTGGCAAGAATTTCCTGATACCTTTCCCAACGAATCAAACATCACCTCCCTGCAAGCCAAGAGAAGTCAAACACCACCACAACTTCTCTAACATTAATAGTTGTGTGAACATGGCTAGACAGTTTGCTCTAGTATGTACCACTCCACCTCCACTGAATCAATATAACCACAAACTAAATTGTTGCAACCACTACAGACAATACTCATTCTTTTCAAACACCGAAGCACCCATTTCCATGATCTTTACCTGGTTTTTCCATGTGTCCGTTGACAACACCAACTACATATGAAATATTTGAACATTTCCATCGCAAACATCAACCATCCTACTGTATTGTACATGAGACATATACTCATTTTCTTCCTTACTACCAGGATGTAAACTTGAAGAAAAATTACAATGTAAAGCTAAAGGGATATTTACTAGTTTCACAAAGTTCATACTGAACCTCATCAGTGACAACCATAACTTACCATTTTTCTCATCTTTGTGTACTTCTATGCCCAATATTTGTTTTGTTGCTATTATATCCTTCATCTAAAAGATCTTGGCCAATTGAGCCTTCAACCTCTTGATCTCAACCATGCCTTGCTTACAACAATAATATCAACATAACACCAAGATAATGAATATGCCACAAACTCAATGATCATACTCACTTCTTAGGAACTTGGGCTCATCATGAAGGAATCAAACATCTTGTACCACTTCCTAGTTACCTTAGGCCATACAATGATTCCCTAAGTTTCCAAACAAATCTCCCTTTGAGATTCTAAACAATGTCTCATGGTACATATATCTGCTACTAATGATTTATGGATAGTAGGATCCCACTATCTGCACCCCTCGGTTCCATCATCATCACCAACAGAGATATAAAACTTTGTTCTCTTGACCAAAACCAGCCAAGTGAGCCTTCACCTCTCACCTCCAGGATGATTTAAATGGAGCATGCAATCCATGGAATCTAAAAAACATGAGCTACCAAAACACAAGTGCCTGAAACCACTACTCTTGACCCAATTTTCCCCCATGACCAAAACCGGCCAACGATACCGCATCCTCCTCGTATCACCTAGGTCATCTAGACTTTACTGGTGACATTTCAAAATCGAGGTACACATTCTTAACAAGGTCTTATAGTAATATGCCCATTTATATATAAAAAACTCCACCTTGAACCTTGTATTTGATAACCTCCGAAACCTAGCCTCCATTGTAGTAGCTACCAGGCGCAAAAGGAGTAACCGCTAGGTGCCGAAACATAGCCTCGTAAGCCCATACCATCCCCGCCCTGCCCAACCGAAGGGGTTAGGTGCCCAACCATATATATCCACTTCATGACTCGAACCGTTGTAGGTAGAACCACCTCACACACTTGTGTGTCGGTTGCCACTCACCTGCTGGGCTACATTCTTGGCCATGCTTTCTCGATTGCCTCCTGGTTGCACAGTCTTGGACGCATCCTACTCTAGCTCCAGCTCCAGACATTGCGGTGCCTGCCACTATTAAAACTCCACAATATCCTGCGTCTACCACTCACTGTCACACGCGTAGGTATCCTTCACAGTCCAACCATTGATCCCACACGCCAGCGCAGCTTGATTCTCCACAAAAAAGGAATGATCAAAAGAACATGCCCACTCTAATATCCATACCACCGTTAGATTCCTACGTGACTCATGACCTGGGAAGAGAAGGGTGGAGACAACCGAGATTGACCATGCATCGAAAATTGTCTTCCAAATGATGAGAACTCTATCATGTGCTTCCTGTTCTTCCACCATTGACAGATACTCCATGGAGGCCAGCAATCTCGATGGATGACTAGATTCTAGTTTTCTCACTTCGAGGATTTCCCATCTCTCATTCTCTATCATGAAAACAATCAGGCTCTGAGCGGTCTCCAATAGTCAGTACATGGCACCCGATCAATGCTTTCATGAGTATCAGTTAGCAAGGCTCTACTCTACAACAAACTAGTAACCAACGACGACTTCCTCCTCACATGGATCTACTCGATCCCCTTCTCCGTCCGCGTGCGCGAGCCAGTCGACCTCGACTCTCACATACCAACATTCTACCTTGAGTTTGATACCATTTTTTGGAACCTGTCCTGCACACAGAAGTAAAACGAGATATAACAATCACACACAATAGAGTAGAGAACGAAATGGGGTAATGATAATATTTATTTCTCATTCAATGAAGAAATGGTTTACAAAATCCCAAGAAGCTTCTCACAGGATTTTATATTTAACTAGAGATCTCAAGTATTTCCAAACATTCAGAAAACCAAAGGCTTGAGAAACCCCAAACAAATGTAACTGAAAGGGTATGTGTTGTCACAACCCATCAATAACAACATATCCAAAGTCAATTTCCATACATTGGATTACTTGTCAATGATTAGTGTATGAATCAATCTCTCACGTATCTGAACTTTGTTATGATTAAGAGTTCGATCGATCATTAATTCGTTGATTTTTAATTGAATTTCAATAAGTAAATTCATGTTCGAGATGGAATAATAGAAGAAAGACTTAATAAATACATGAGTAAGTTTTGGGGATTTTTAAAGAAAATATCGCACTCGTTTCCCAATAACAAGATGCAGGAACCTTTATTCAGATGATCCAGCCGCTTTATCGTGATACTCATTCATGCTACAGACTTGCTTCATATATGCTATTATTCATCTCAGATGAAGAAGTCCCTTCTTCTAGCCCTCTCCTTTCTCGAGCTAAATGATAACGAAAGAGTAAACGAACTTTTTTCAAAGTCACGTATGAATTACTTTATGTATGTTTTCGACTTGAAATAGGGGGCTTCCCCCTGCCCATCATTTCCAGGAGATCCTTGCTCTTATGTGTCCCTACTAGGAAGCAATCCCACATAATGATCCCTGCCAGGGCAAGGCATCTAAATTTCATAAAGAATCTAACTCCAACTCGTGTATGGTTCAATTCCACAAAGAATCTAACACTGGCTCGGGTTTGGTTCCCTGCGGAATATATTGATATCTAGCTTGAGAATCAATTGAAGAATTCGTTCTAGATCCAAAAATTGTATATATGGTCGAAGATCTCAACGAGAATGCTTTGTTGTAGATGAATGCTTGTTTAGGCCTCCATGATTATGAAATGAACGACACCAAAGTGAACGGTGAGGGTTGTTTCAACAATTCTTCTTCTTCCATACTGACTTAGCTTAACCAACGAGATAAGCAACACCTCGTACATCAACAAGAGCACACGCACTAGTGGGCATCGAACATCAACATGATTTTCGAAACCATTTCAAAAATGGTATATATAAGAGGGTATATGATCCGGATTATTTTTGGAATTAAATGAAAGCACAGATATTACAATGAAATACTCATGAAAATTGTTAGAAATAGAAATAAAGAGATACAACAATACATGATTTCTATTAATGAAATAATTGTATAGAAATATAGAGTGCAAGACTCGCTAGAATGGTGGCATCTTTATCTATGAGAAGAGATGTGATGGCTATGCTCATTCACCACAAGATGATTACAATGAGGCTCTAAAGGCCTTTTTTTATTAAACATAAATGCCAAAACCTTAGATATCCAAAAACCTAACCCTAGAATATGAAACGCCAAAAATCATGTGGGCCCCGTTGGGGTAAGTTAGTACATTGACTTCCCGGGGTCGTAACTTTTGCATACGATCTTCATTTTAGGCACGTGATAGCTCATTGCAAAGGTCTTTTGAGAAATACACATTATGTCATCAAACTCTGACTCCATCTACAATTTGAATATGGAAAGACAAGAAAACACTGTTTAGATCCAGAAAATGGCCTTGGAAGTACAGAAAGATGTATTGACATGAAAACTTCCAAAATAAGTCGGTTGGAATAGGTGGGAAGCCACCAATATCCACCTGGATGTTGTGTAGGGCTTTAGGACAACCCTGTAAGTCCATAACCCACAATTACAAAGAAATGTCCCCATTAAAGAGAAACATGTTAAACTAAAAATTGTCCAGATGAGCCAGTTGGAATATGGAACAGATGGTTGGCCACCAATATCCACCTGGATCAATCCTCCCCCCTTAGGAATCAATGGTCTCCATTGCATTGAGTGCCCAGGGAGGAGGGGAAAGTGTTTTCTGAATCTGAATCTTGGTGAGTTGCGTGCCTTCTTGGAGAAGTTGCGTTGCTTAGTCTGTGGAAGGCTATCATGAACCTATTGTTAGTGGGGTTAAATCTATTCCACCATTCTTTTGTCTTTGGGCTTGATGGGACATTGTGTAGGCATCATTGTAGGTGAAGAAGCAATATCTACTTTATCTTCTGCAATCTGTTTTTTTTTTATAGAAGGTATGGAGGCTGCAGTGGTTGTAGTGGCCTTATGTGCATCCTTTTAACAGACTTTGAAGATGATGAATTTTGCAGTATGAGAGATGACCTTGCGACACTGTTTTGGTGGAACAGTAGTTGGAACTACCTCTGGTATTCAATAGAGCTGACCTCCTAGAGTAATGATGACACTACGAGGTCTAGACTCATAAACAACATGATGTTTCCACATATATGGTTGGTCCAAAACAACATCATAGACATCAAGAGGGGAAACATCACACACTACCTCATCCTTGAAGGGATGGATGCCATAGGACAGAAGACACTATTGGCTCACACAGAGATCTCGTCCCTGGTGAAGCTACCCAATGTTATATAGTTGCAAGTGTGGTGTTCTCGAAAACCCAAACTGTTTGATGACCTGATCTAAGATGAGGTTCTTCTGGTTGTCGTTATCAATAGTGAAATGAAACGAGGTCCCCTTCACCCACATCTATGAATGAAAGAGGCGCTCCCCTTCTTCACCATCTATTGGTTCTTCTGGTTGAATTGTTGTGGTCGTGATAGTAGCAGTGGGGTTTGCATCGATGATCTGTCTATTTTCAATATTTTCTGGATTGAATTACAAATCAGGGTTAGGCTCTGTGTCTTTGACCTTGGCCACCAATGAATTTTTAGAGCAACATTCATCGATGTTGTGCCAGGGGATTTTGTGGAACTCGCACCACTTCCCAGTGTCATTCTTTGTCTTTACTTTACCCTTCTTGTCCTATGTCTTGGACTGGTTCTCTAGAGGTTGTTGGCTAGGGTTGTCTTTACCATGTTTTGGTTGTTGCGGATTTCAAACCCAAATTTCCATTTGTTCTAGTGCCTAAATTTCTTCTCGATTTTTATAGCATATCAATAGTCATCTCCCAATGATGAGATGTTTAGGAAATCCATTTCAGTTTGGATATACCTATGTAGAGCTCCACAGTATTTCAGAACCAAATGTTGCTCGGAGTCTTTGATACCCAGCTTGGTGTGCAAGGTATGGAAAGTATTTGTGAACTCTTATGTTGTTTGGCTCTTCTCTTGCCGCAATATGGTCCATCTCATGCACTGGTATTCATAGTTATCAACAGGGTATTATTGTTCCTTGACCGCATCCACAAAAGAATACCAAGTGGGCTCGACCCCATATGTTCCAGATTCCTCTGTGGAACTTTGTTCCCAGTAATTTTTCCACCAATGTTTGACATGGGGGAGAGCCTTGAGGAGTGAGAGAGTGATATTTTCCCTATTGGGGAAATTTTGAACAAAGAAATAACCTTCTAATAGATTTAACCATTTTTCTAGTCTAACCTTCAAATATGAGAATATAAAAATTAACTTGTACCTTGTGTTAGCGCTAGAAGTCAACTCAAGTCTGCTATTGAGTTAAGCCTAGTACACCTTGTTTCAAAATAAATAATAGGGATTTTAAGATGGATAAATCCTCGCTTGCTTTGAAAGGTAATAATGATATGATCTATTAAGATTACTTACCTAAGTGCAACAAGTCAGGTAAACAATATTGATGGCTAGATATTTAAGATTTAAGTGATATGATTGAGAGAATGGGGAAAAACAAAAACTGATAAATACACCAATAAAAATTCTTGTCTTTAATGTCTTTATGTAGTAGAGGAATAAACCTTTATCTAGAATTCATTCTAAATAAGATTTAAGGAGAAAAACACCAATGTGGCAAAGATTACTAAAAAAACATGTTAAATAAACCTTCTCAGCACAAAAATAATTTGTCAGAAGCTCATATAACATCAGCAAAGTGTTTCAAAAGAAAACATAAAGATGATAAACATAGAAGGATTACAGACTAACAATCAATTTCATTAGTAGCTGAAGTCTTTACAAATGCAAGATAGATCAAAACAATATTTAGATATGCAATATCAAGACAAAACAGGGATTC
This sequence comes from Picea mariana, assembly GCA_032191745.1. NCBI lineage: Eukaryota > Viridiplantae > Streptophyta > Pinopsida > Pinales > Pinaceae > Picea > Picea mariana. The sequence goes on along the minus strand of JASDQU010501257.1, from coordinate 36,723 downwards.
CACCCCTTCTTCCTTTAGTTCATCAAATATATATATTTTTTACATCAGTTCCATGGATTTAAGATCAATCTGATATCTAGGGATATCTCAAAACTAACTCCTTTAGGACCCGAGGGCGAATTTTCCCTATATCTATTGATACATATAAATGGAAACAATTACAACCAAGATCCTTTAAGCTAGGAAACAATTTATATAGAGATAGGTATTTTTGTTGACTTGAATACAACTGGGTGGTACGCTGCATATTTCATGAGATCTTCCTAATCCCCAGTCATCCATTTGATCCTTTGTGATCCACCTGTTTGCAACACTTGATAATAATAGTTGACTGACATGTATTGTCATCCACGAAAAGAGGCTATAAATCAACTTTAAAAGAGGTTCCACAAAATATAACCCTCATCATCTACTATTTCCATCACAAAATTGCAATTTTGTGCATTATTTTGCAAAATCAACTGCTACAGGTGTTCCTGTAGCGCCACTATGTTTCTTGTGAAGAGTGTTGTGGGAAATTCCTGTAGTGCTCTTTTAAAACCCGATCTTAATATCATTCATGCTTTCCTTTCCCATATTACAACCAGTCATTACTTGAAGGAAGATAATACCTCAATCTCATGAGACTAAAACAACTTTTATCAAGTTTTCACCATCATAAGTCAAAAATGGGTTTTTTTGCATAAACAGTCAAAACCTCAAATTAAGACTTCTCCCTGGAAAACGGATTTAGCTGCCTGATCTAACAAATCCGAATTATTACATATGGATTGCTTTTTTTTAGAGCGAGTTGTCATTCTCCTTGGCCTATCATCTTCATATCTGGTCAAAGGCTTTAGGCCCTTCCTTCTCTGCTTACTCTATCTTTTGGCAGACAATCTGTCTTTCCCTATAGGAGCCTTTTTGTTTATTGTTAGATACTCCTTCTTTGGTTTCTTCTTCTCATCTTTGATTTTATAAACCTTATTTCTCGTTGATGGATTTGCATTAGGGTTTGTAGTATTTTCATCAATTATAATGACCTTATCTTTAATGGTAGGGTTGTATAAGGATTTCTCTTTTAATATGAGTTTGTTGTGTGTCCTAATACTCCTTTTTCTTACCATTATTTTATATCTATCCACATCATCAGAAGAAGAACTAGAACTAGGAGGAAATGTCTTTGGAACAATTTATTCACCTTGTATAGGGTTTGCAGGTATCTCTATTGTTTTAGTTTCTTGAACTTCATCCGAGATCATAGGTTCTTCTAACCTCTCACTCTTTCTAATATAATTTTTTTGTGCATGAGGGAAAGGATGTCTACATCCACCCAACGCATGAGAATATCCTTCACCTCGTTGCAAACTGGTTGGGGTGTCCTCAACTCGTTCATGTGAAGTCTTCATACTGATCTTCCTTTTATTATTTCTCGAAGCAGTAGGTGGACTTATAGTTGGTTCAACGGCTTTATCATTCGATTTTTGGGCAGGAGAATGAACTTGTATTTTAAACCCTGAACGAATCAAGAATTGATTCCATGTCCTTTGTCGTTTCTCCATCTCTTCTTTAACTAGTACTTTGATTAACCCTTGATGATAGATACCATGTGGTGGGGTTCTGGGATTTGCTTGAACTTTCATGTTCATTTTATTCAAATCTCTCAAGAAGTAATATGGTAGGTTCATCCTTTTGATTCCTGACAAATGAAGGAGGAATCGTAAGTGAAAAAGGAAAACAATGGAATAACGTCCTTCACATGTGATAAAATGTTTGAGCATCAGCATAGATTCCATCCACTCATCATCTATCCAGTCACTAGGAATACCCTTGTCCCAATTGGGATCTCTATGCTCTAGTTTCAATAATTGATTGACATCCCCTCCTGTAATTAACTTGTTTTTGAACCACTTTTCACCATCAACAAGGAGATTATAGGCTGATGTTATTGAATCCTCTATGACCTGCATAATCAAATTAGAAATCCTAACCCTTTTTCCATCAAAACCTTCAACAAATGCACGAGCTACACCATAATGATGGCCATCTAATCTGGTGCAAAACATATACCAACCATCCTGGTCAAAGATATGTCTTCTATTCTCATATGCCTCCATGATCTCGAGTCCTTCTGGCCCTTTTTTGTTCACATGTCCACCTTTACCCATCCTACTTTCACGAACAAAATACTAGATTCCTTGCTATAGGGGTGGAATTCATCTACTATATAGAGATATAGTCGGGATTTTTTGGCTATAGGAAGGAAGTATAAATTTACCAACTGCAATTTGAATCTTATAAAAATAGATAAAACGCCAGATTAAGAAAATTGTCTTTTGAAAAAACCCTCTGCGTGATGTCCTCGGTAACAAGTACAAACAACTGAAAGTATCACCACCTTTGCATGTTGTGATATGGTTAGGTACTTGATAACTGCCTTGAGACTTAAATTCATCCAAGTAGGACGATCCAAATCCTCAAATTCACTCCAACCATATGCATGCTGATGAAACATGGGCAGGTGGAAGTTCCTGTAGTGCCCTGCATAAACTTGTCCTTTGGCATATTTGGATTAAAAACGACTTGAAATTCGTTATCTAACTTAGTAATGATGAGACAAAATCTATGACATGACTTATGATCTTTGATGAAAGGATTTAAAACTTTAAATGATGTCATAGGACAGTCTTACAAAAATGTGCATAATTTATCCTAACCCCTTTTATAAGACTAAGTATCCCTCATTTCTCTCAGCATAATACTAATTTGAACCCCTTAATAATATTTTGAACCCTTAATCAAACTAATGATTAGGATTTATAGCTTATACAAAAAAAAATTGAAATGGAGAAAACAAGAGATGAGAGATGAGACTTAGAAGAACATAATAGGTGATAACACCTTGTAGGAATAGGTTCCTCCAAAATGGTCACTTGATGAAGATGCGCATGTTGCTACCGGTAGGCATTGAAAGATGTGTGCAAAATTCTCCATCATTTCATCCCTTTGTCACGCGAGAGCTTGATCAAGCAACAGGTTAATAAAATCTTTTGCTCCGTCGTTTTTCATTTCTGCCACCATCAAGGGTTTCTTGGGCATGCGAGAGTGATTGTCCTCAAGAGAGACAAGCTCGAGACCCAACTGGCTATACTTGGACCTCATCAGGGACATGCGCTGAAAAACAATCAAGAGCATCCTTCTCTGATACCATTGATCCAGATTATTTTTGGAATGAAATGAAAGAAGAGATATTACAATGAAATACTCATGAAAATTGCCAGAAACAGAGAGATACAACAATCCATGATTTCTAATAATGAAGGAATTGTACAGAGAATGTAAAAAAACAGAGTGCAAGACTTGCTAGAATGGTTGCAACTTTATCTCTAAGAAGGAATGTGACGGCTACGCTTATTCGCTAGAAGATGATTACAATGAGGCTTTGAAGGCCTTTTTATGATAAACATGAATTCCAAAACCCTAGAAATCCAAAAACCTAACCCTAGGAGATGAAACGCCAAAATTCATGTGGGTTCCGTTGGGGTAAGTTAGTACATTAACTTCCTGAGATTGTAACTTTTTCATACAATCTCTGGTTTAGGTGCATGATAGCTCGTTGGAAAGTTTTTTTCGAGAACTATGCATTATGCCATCAAACTTTGACTTCATCTATAGTTTGACTATGGAAAGCCCAAAAAGCATTGTTTAGAGCCCCAAAATGGCCCTGAAAGTACATAAAGATGTACTGACATGAAAAATTCCAAAATAAGCCAGTTGAAATATATGGGAGGCCACCAATATACACCTGACTGTTGTGTAGGGATTCAGGATAGCCTCATAAGTGCAGAACCCACAATTACAAAGAAATGTCCCCATTACAAAGAAATGTTTTGAACTAAAAACTATCCAGATGAGCGAGTTGGAATATGGAACATGTGGTTGGCCACTATTGGTGCAGGAAACTTTTGGGAGAAAATCAAGGAAGTTTTGAAGGAATCAAGGTAGAAATCAGAAAAGATAAGGGAGTGGTGAAAAATGGGGAGCACGCCAGAAACAGAGGAAAACCAACGTCGAGGAAAACTAGATACAAAGTGGACAAACTATTGCGGAGTAGTTGAAAAGTGGACAAACCTAATCCTCTTAGGGTTAGGGTTTTTGTAAGGGATTTGTCCCATTGTTGGTATAATTAGAATGTATTAGGACTGTAGAAAATGTTGTTGTTGTGAGTCTGATTGTAGGTTGGTTGGTAGTCTAATTTTTGTGGATACTATCTCGATCTGTGGAGATCGATTGTAATGGAGGAGGAATTGTATAGTGTGCGGCACTAGAGGTTGAATGAATATTAATAAAGAGATGAAGTGGCTCATCTTTGTGGACATAGCCCCAGGAGGGGGTGAACTACAATATATCTGGGTTTTGTGTGAATGTTTGTAGTACTTGTGATTATAGTTTCTTTAATGAGTTTTATGATGAACATGTTAAAATGATAAAGGAAATAATATTGCACACTAAGGATGAAATAATGAAATATGTAGACAACTCTAAATGGATGAATGTCATAGTTAGTATCCAGATCTTAATATTATGTTGCAGTAAATTAATATATTTCATTTGGTATATGTTGTTATAATGGTTAGTGAAGTTATGTGGGAATAGTTGAGTCATTGTTCAGAGCTAAGATCCGGCTAGGGTAGTATAATAAATGGGTATTTGAGGGCTATAAGTTGAGTAGATCTAATACCCCTGAAAGAGAAGTACATCCCATCCCATGGTTGCAGACACCTGAGTCCTACGACCACCCATTGAAGCCATCTCGGGTGAGACTGCACAGTGCATTATGTGTGTTGTGTTGCCTTCTGGTATCCAGAAGGGCCGATGGTCGAAGGGAAGTTGGTAATCCTGTAGTTAGATTTTGGGTCAGCCCATAAAAACCAAAAATGGTTATGTTGCCAGTTGGAACTCAAAAGATTGGATCGGGAGGGATGTATCATGCAGTATAGAATGAGGGTTTAAGAAAGGGGATGTTTTTATCTTGGAACCCCATGAAAGTGGATATTGAAAGATGGTTGACAATTCAAGAACTAGAGTTTTCCCACAAAGATAATAGAAGCCATAGGTTTAAGCCAAGATAGTACTTGGAGAGATACGTATTCAACGAAATACACGAGAGTTTCTTTAGTGATTTTCCCACACTATTGAAAGAGTGGATAGAACGGTTGAAAGATACCCATCTGAAAAATAGAGTTAGATCAATGGAGTGGGTAGAAGAGAGTATCGCGCAATTTAAGAGGATGAATAAAAAATTCATGCGTGCAGTAGATTTCTGGCTAGACAACATTGTAGTGGGGTATATCACTGAGTTTGCAGTAGATACATCGAAGTCTTACAATGTAGTAGAGAAAGATTTTTTTAAGGGTCCAAGGAGAAGGTACATTAGTTCATTGTACACTTCGGTCAAGAGATTATTCCATGATAAAGGGATATTAACCATGGAATCAGACAACTAAAATACCCTGCATGAATGGGGGAGTTAGGGGAAACACTGAGGAAGGTATGAGATGGAAGAGGAAATGGATAGAGGAGAATGCAACAAAGAGAAATATCCCATTATGATGGATCAAGAGGATATCCATGAAATTATGTAGAAGGCAGGAGTGACGCGCAGTGGCAGACCCTACCGGTATAAGCTCAATAGGAAGAAAAGAGAAGTAACCGAGAGGGAAGGCTTGGAGAGTGATGAGGAAGAGGTAGATGATCTTTGTGTTGTGGAGCAGATTGAAGAAATACTATGCACCACATATGAAAGAAAGACTAGAGGAGCGAGATCTAATGAGGAAGCAGGTACCCCTGTCAAGATTTGAATTAGTGTAGAACCTACAACCCCATGTACTATTAACACATCAACAAAGAAAGAGTTGTTTATAGAACTAGCGACTGACGGCCAGAGGAATGTAGGATATTAGAATATAAGAGAGGGTACAAGTGGAAGTACCAGCAATAGTGTAGGTAGTGGTACAAGTGGAAGTACCAGTAGCAATACGAGTGGGAGTTCAAGTCCGAACAATAGTACATAGATAGTAGTACTGCGTGGAGAAGGTACAACACATTCTACAATGGCAGGTGTAGATCCAACAATAATATTACCATAGTTGCATGGGGATGGATCAGAAGACCCAACAAAGCACCTATTCTTGTGTGAGTGAATATGGGAGGTGAAAAGAGTCATCGATGAGGCAGGAAAAGTAGCACAACTAGCAATAACATTCAGAAACCGTGCGCTAGATTGGTATATGAATATAGAAGTAAAAAATCCACAGGGTGTGCCGGTAAGAGTACAGAGATCAAGCAATCACTGATCACGGAGTTTCAGAGGAAAAAATCAGAGGACCAGTTTATGAATGAGATGATTGAGGTTAGACAGAAACCAAGAGAGTTTGTATGGGACATCGATCATAAGTTAAAGACAATGAAAGGTAAACTGAAGTATCCCATTTCTTACATGCAACACAAACAATTGTTTATAAATTTTCCGTTACCACAATTCAAATATGCAGTGAGACAATAAAAATTTCAAACCCAGGCAGAGGCACTGGAAGCAATGATGTAGTTGGAGGAGAATCAATATAATTAGATAGATCCATCTATAGAGGAGTTGAAGGAAGAACTAAAGAACTTGACAGTGCAATTAAACCAGAATAAAAGTAGGAAGAAAAGAGAAGCAGTGTGGTGTGCCTTGTGAAGATTAGAAGGACATCACAAGAAAGAGTGTCTGACATTTGCGTAGTACCTAGGAGTAGGGATGCCAAATCCATTTACTATAGGAGGGCCTTGGTGTGAAATATGAAAGACACATGGGCATGATCCTTATCACTACCCTATGATTTAGAAGTACAAGACATAACCAAAGAGTACTTTATGTAACTTTTGTAAGTCAGTGGGACATGAAGAAAAAAATTGTAGAACCATAAATTTAATGAAGGAAAGGACCTCAGATGCATACATGATGAAGGATTAGTTGATGGTAGGATAGAATGAACAAAAATTTCAAGCAATGCCAAAGTTTCAACAACCCCAACAGTGTAATCAAGCATCATAGTATCACAACATGGATCCACATGGGAACATAGGAGGATTTAGAGGTAGAGGAAGAGGAGGAATGGGAAGAGGTAGAGGGAATATTATCTTCCATAATTTTCAGTAGCAAGGACACTATGAAAAATATTTTCCTCAACCATCAACAACTTGTATGTACTGTTGCACATTAGATCATGCAACATAATATTACCCGAAGTTAATGACGAAGATCCAGGAGAACAAGAATCTAAATAACTAGAATATTTAGTGGATTGCTATAAAAATAAGGGATCCTGGGAGGAAAATCAATATAGTGACTAGAGGATGAGAAAAGGTAGGAGCAGATGCACATGATCAGAAGAAGGAATCTCAGTTCTGGATTCAGAAGAACACTCAGCCACAACAACAGTTTGATGCAAAGAAGGAGAAGGAAACTTTCAAGGAAGAAAAGAAGGAGTTCTTGAAGGATAATGTAGCCTCCACATTGAATATTGCACCAAGTTATGATACACCTATTTTTTATATGCCTTAGTATTTGGATCATACTTATAAAGGAAAGAAAATAGACAAAGTAAGTAACTTAAAGAGTTTCCTTGAATCTTTCTTTAAATTACTTAATGATAAGAATTCCATGGATTTGTTTAAAAGTATGCTTGAGAAATATAGCATAGAGGAAGGGGTAGGAATAGAACCAAAGAAGATTAATCAAGTCCATAGAAAGAAAAGAACTAGCAAAGAGTTCACATTGAATGAAAATATAGGAGACTTTAACATGGGGAATGTTATCCTAGACTTAGGATCAGATGTCAACATTTTTCCAAAGAATACTTGGGAAGGAATGGGAGAACCTACACAAGGGTACTCCAATATCCAATTGAAGATAGAAAACTAGCAGAGAGTGATTCCCATAGGTATATTGAAGAATAAAACAATGGATCTAGATGGTGTGTGCACCACAACAAACTTTGAAGTGATGGATATGGTGGATGATTCTATACCATTTCCTGCACTATTGGGAATTGATTGGGCCTCTGATAATCCAGACATAATTAATTTAAAGACTAGAAAGATGATGTTCTAAGTTGGGAACTTTATGGTAGTAGCACCTTTATATCCTTCAGATTGTGAAAGCTATGTAGAACCTATGCCTGACAATGTTCTAGAGGATGATGTGAACCAATTGTATAGGACTACTGTGCGAGAAGAAGACTATGTGAATCTAACTGTAGATGGAGTGCTTAGTTGGAGGAGTATTAATTTCGACATGTAAGATTCAGATACTGGAGTATAAAAATGGAAACAAAGATTACATGAAGTCTTTACTAGGAGGTGCGACAGAGTTACACGAGTAGTAAGATGAGTTGGGACATAAATAAGACAATTTCCCACATTTACCGAAGAGGACAATTTAGAAAAAATCTTGACATAGTTTGAATAAGAGGTTTTGGATAGTCAGATATTATTAGTGTTGGATATATCATTGAGGGACACACCTGCACGATGGTGGGGTGGACATAAGAAGGTAATTCAGGATTGGTATCAGTGTAAGTGACTGATGCACATAAGATTTGGTAGGAGTCAGCGGGATAGACTCTTACAGGAGTATGATGGAAGAGGGAACCCAAGATAACATATCGATTATTGTGTCACTAACCTAGATATTGGTACCACCAGGGGAATGGATGCATTACTTTATTCATACATTAGAAGGAAGACCTAGTAAATGGTACATGGAACATGAACTATGTAGAGAAACTGTAAGTTGGGGCGCAGTGCAACAAAACTTTATTAGGACCTTTGCTTTTGGAAGTGAGAATACATGGGTGGATATAGCATTACAGAGGATCAAAGGGAAAATATTTAAAGAGTATGGGGTAGATACAGTGACACTAGATAGAGATTACAAAAAAGAAACACTTGAGCAATTAGTTTACTGTTATCAGATCGTAGAGGATGAAGAAGTAGAGGAAAAACCACGTGAAATATATATATTAGAAGGGGAAGGAGAAGGAGGGTTGGAAGGACTCATGTTACAATCAGAAGAGTTTACTGCACCTATGAAGATTAAAAAGGTCAATATTGGGATTGAAGAGAAGCCCAAGATAGCCATCATTGGAGATTATTGGGACAGTGAGACAATGAAAAAGATAATTGAATTACTATATGAGTATAGTGACTTATTCCCAACCACATTTTTAGATATGAAAGGGGTGTTGACACTTTAATCCGTTAGGAGTGAAACAACAACCTATGGAGGATACAAATCCCTTGCATTTTTATAGAGGTGGTACTCCTCTGTTATGATTTTCGTGGGACTCTATATCTTCAAAATGTGGCACTTTACAGAAGTCCATCATGGTAATCAAAGAAAAAGTAAAGATGCAAAAATGGAAATCTTTTTTATTTTGTTTTAAATAAATTTCCTGAGAATGGACCAGGAACCACACACATTCACACACTTAAAGTAAATAAGAAAAATTTCCTCACATCCATTATAGTTTGGATAAAGATTTATGATCACATAAAAATAAAAGGAAATGATCTGCATGCATAAGATAACTTTGACAGAGTGATACATGGGCAGCTAAAATAAATATAATGATAGATCAACCTCAAATACTTTATATTTAGAAAATTGGGTTATAAAATATAGTCGAGATTGTTCCCAAAATAGCTCTCTTGAAATTTCTAAAAAATATATAGTTTATTACATATTCTGTGAAATTTAAATGCGTTTATCATAAATACTGGGATTGGGGCTCCCGCGGACCATAAAAAATATATATATATATATATAAGAATGAAGTTTGTATAAGGAAGAAAGTGGGTGGCAGAAGACAAAAAGACCTGGTAAGAAGAAAAAGGAAATTATCAGTCTTCGGTTAAACCTTTCTATTTAAAGAGGTGGAGTAACTGGATGAAGGAATTCATAAAGAAAAAAAGGTGTGATCAGTATGAACTTACTATGATGGTATCTCTCTCTTGTCACTTTCTTGCTGATGTCCTTTTATTGCTTTCATCGATGGTTACAGGAACCGTCTCAACTGCCTTTTTCCCTTCAACAGTCAGTTTTTCGATAGATTTTTTAAACCACGCTTTGGTGTAGCTTCTCATTGGTGCTAAGTTGATTTCATGCTAGATTGTTATATTGAATATCTCTCCCTCCAATTCACTTAGATCAATGGAAATATTACACAAATATTCTTCAATATCTTGATTTTTTACTGAATAATCCACTAGCCATTTGTCCACGCCATCTTCATTAAACTAAAGAATTCCATATAACTTTTCAAATCATAACCCTTTAAAGATATTAACTTGTTTGTCAAAGGCTTGCTTAGTTAGGAACAATGGGTTGAGGATAAATTTGGGGTCTTGGACCTCATTGGTGCTTCTGGCTAGGTCTATCTCAGTCAACCTCTTGAATAGTTCTTCCTTCTTCAATACAAATTGGTCATATGCTTGGACAATGATATTCAAGTTTTTAACCTTTTCCTTTTAGCATGTGTTCAGTTTTTTTATCTAGTTCGAAGAAGGGAGATTCTCCTCTCTTCTTCTCAACTCTGTCATATTTCTAACTTTAACACCGAAGGGTACAAACGCGTCAAGGTAAAAACCTTCTTCATTTTTCAAATCCGCCTGTAAATATTCATGGAAGGCATGTGCCCTCATTCCAAAAGAAACCATGTTCTTTGACATCTCCCAAGCCTCTGTAATTAGTTCCATTCTTTTTTTAATGTTCTTCTCCACATATCCCCTGGCGGATGTGAGTAGGATTGAAGATCCTTTGAGTTTAGATGCAGGTGTGGTAGGCCCAATCATTTCTAAAGGACTAGCAAGTACTGGAAGAGGCATTAAAGATTCTACCAATTCTTTGATTCTTTCCTTTAACTTGGCGTTCTTTGCTTTAAGGCCTCCAATATAATCATCTAGAGAATCTCTAGTTTCTCGGTGAATTTAGGAAATTTGGGAAGGTCGCATCCTCCATAGGTTAACCTCTGAACGAGATTTCCCCTTTTTATTATTTACATATCTTTTCTCAATAATTAATTTTTTGGACTCGCTATCAAAAACAACGCTCATAAATACAAAAGACTTTTCTTCATCGAAGGTCTCGCTCTCAATTATTTCCATTAGAGTATTTTGGTGAGCCATGTCCCATTGTTGATCATCATTGGGTAATGCTTTTTCAATATCAATCTCGAGTTCCATATCTTCAAGGGAGAAGTCGTGGAAGTCACTTTCGACTTGAGGTTCTTTCTCTTCTTGCACAATATTTTTTCTTTTCTTCCTCAAGGGAAGTTTATGGGACCTTTCAATTTTTCTCGAAGGAGGGTTCTTATCTCCTCATCCACCTAAATAAATGTTGGTCACTTTATTAATCGGGTGGGCCATTGGAGCAATGCTCCAAGATATTGTACTTTTTGGAGTGACAGTTGGGGATTGGGAACTCTTCTCGTCTGGACCTTTTCCTTTATGTTTGTACGACTCATTGGTGTTGAGTATTATTTCTAGGTCGCTAGTTTCACGAGCAGGAGGGATCGAGTCATTATCTTCTTCTTCATTCAGAACAATATTAATAAAAGAATGGTTGAATCCAATTGCCAGTAGATGTTCTACAAAAATTCTGCTAGGGTCAAACCCTTTTATCCTTTCAGCATATCTTAGATTCAGGTTGTGGAAGTCACCTGCAAATTCATCAATCTTGTTCATATTTCTAAATATGATGTCCCCAACTTTCAAAGGCAGAGGTATGAATTTATTTTTTCTCTTTTCATGGAAAAAATGCAACTAGTAGTTGTACTTCCTTGCTACTTCAGTAACAAACATTTTTTAAAATATGTGGCATGGAAGGAAGGAAGTATTTTCCTGGTAACCGAAAATCCTTATGACATTGTAATTCTCCATTTGTTCTAGTGTACCCTTCCTATCCAGGAACTTACTTTCCTGGTCAGACATCCGGGGGGTTTCCTTTCCAAATAAAAAACCTTTAAAAACTGAGACAAAGTCATTAAAAACTTCATAAAAATGTTAGGAGTCTTTGTGCCTCCATAATGTTTGATACCAGAAGGTTATCGGGTCGAATTTCATAGTTTACCTTCTTACACACATATAATATTGGAAACTGACAGCAATGTGCTATAGAGAAAACCAAATAAGAGGACATAAATAATTTCTTCTCCTTTTTGTATTGTGACAATTGTGAAGAGATTTCAATGGAAATAAAATTTGCCCAATCGAAGATGGTCTGTTCCTTGACTGTAAATTATAAAATGTAAAGAATCATGTGGGAAATGTTGGTTGTAGTTTCTTGTCTTGTTACCTCATGAACAACCAAGCAATTTCCTGAAAGGGATTTTTAAATGAGCCAACCTGCAATCTCATGATGTCTTCAGGGACGACCACTGGGTTCTCCAAGAACTCGGGTAAGAGGTCAAACCCATTTTCATGCTTCTTTAATAATTCCTTACAATCTTCACCCTTGAAGGTAAGCGTTGGCTTGGGAAGTCTCAACATATTACGAAATACCTGAGGTGACAAAGAGATAGGGGAATGGTCTCGTAATTGAATGATCCTCTGGATTGGAATATATCTCTCGACGCACCAGGCAACCAACTCCTTATAGTAGAAAACCTCTGGGACATAGCCTACATGAGAAATTCTAGACGTCCATATTACTTCCTTATGGGCATAAGGGTATGAGTATTAAGAATATGCTTTGGACCACTAAAATGTTTGGTCCTCACACCCTAAAATGTTCAATCTATCTCCACAAAAATGTTGTCAAGTTTCTTTCATAAGTTAACGAAAACGTTCCTTTTCTCCATATAATGTTTAAAATGAACGCTTGAGAGGGATAATATAATCCTCTGCAAATCCTGGTTTAATGCATTTTAATAGGAGGTCTCCTTGAGCCCTTCTCTTATTAATGACAATATTTATGGAACCTGCATGATGAGTTCTTATCATTAAAGAATACTAAATGCGTATTGGGTGTTAGCACCAGAAGTCACCTCTGGATTGTGGTAGAGGTAAGCCTGATACCCATCAGTTTTATGTCACGGGAAATAAACAAGAGTGTGGTTTGATGGACATTGTCTCAAGGTTGTATCACTTTAACTCAGAAAATTGGGTTGGCCTGCACAAATAAGTGAGGTCTTGATCTAACTTTCAGTGATTTGCAATATAGTGGTGAAAAGGGTTGAAGAAATTAAGGGGAATGGAGACTGGGACTGTTATGGGCATACGGCCTTCCAACATCTCAGGAAGAGATACAAAACGATGAAATGTTCCTAAATGACACAACTATAGAAGCACATCGATCAAACATACATCACGATGTTACTGTAACAGCTCGATTGGATCTTCCAATTTCGAGCTATTCAACAAGAGAAGAAAAGACAATCACGGAAAACTGCTTAGAACTGGTAATAATATTGTAGTGATCAAACCTACATCATCCTACAACATCACCACCCTCAACTACATCTTCCAATTTCGAGTGTCCTAAAACAAAGATTTACAAAGAGATGGAAAGAGGTTGAATTTCATTAAACAAGAAATCTCAAATACATAATAGAACCAGAGAACCAGAGGCCTAATTAAAACTTTACAAGAGGGAGGGTAGCTCTACCATCGACACTAACAAAAATGGGAAAAATGCCTCTAAATACTGATAACTAGATTCCCCTTGAAGGTGCAATCATATCATGAGTTTAATGCTTTGCGTTGTTGATTTTCTCTGTTGGGTTATGCATGCAGACGTTGATCAGAACACCCATGCAGACGTCTGTTAGACGTGATATTTTCTTGACCAGACTGACAATTTTCTTACATGATCTTTCACTCTCTTGCCTTCCATTTATGGAAGGAGACGATGTCTCACCCACCTTCCTTGTTTACATTAACTTCTGCATCGAGATCTGAGGGAACTGAGTCAACTCTGCATCTGAGTAACATGGCGATATTTCCTTGGCTGTATGCTATTACGTTGAACTACTACAAAGGGACCCAAGCGGAGGACGTGGATGGGGATATGCGGGGCTAAGAATGACATTGACATGGATGCGAGACGAGAGGCACCCATGTGGGCATACTTGGTAGATGGAAGGTGACAGGGAAGACACAGGCTATGAAGGAAGTGTGTATCATGCTGAGACAAGTCAAAGGTGAAGTGGCATGAGGTGGTGATGTGGGGGCAGATGAAAGGCCGTTGCAGCAAATGGGATGGGGACCATTTGCTTGGGAGGAGGTGAGTAGGAGAACACCTGGTGGGATATGATAGGCGAGAGAGATAAGGGGATTGGCCTAGCGGTGAGTGTAGGATGGGTGTGGCATAATGAGACAAGGAGGGAGAGCAGGTGATGTGATGGGTAGAGGTGAGAGATGGAGTGGAAGACAAATGTTAACGGGAGGCAGGAGTGGTAAAAGGAGGTGGTAAGAAGTATATCAGAGGGGGGGAGGTGGTAAGAAGTATATCNNTGGGGAGGGGGGGGGGGTCTGACTTAATGAGGGAGCACCACGACAATGGGGGGCCTGCACGGGGAAAACCTCTTATCGGATCCCCCCCCCCTCTTTAAAGGCAGAATGCCAAGGGGGGTCTAGTATGGATCCTGCACTGTAGATCTGAGTGTGAAAATCGCGGTCGCTCAGACCTATGTGCCTCTTAAAATGATGCACTCGATCAATTAAACTTAGGATAAGTGGGTTTTAAGCCCACTTCTTGCCATTTTCAAGAAAAGGGGTCCATTTCTTAGGAAAACACCCCCCTTACAAATAAATGTGATAACATTAGGCTCCATGGGGGATGGCTTGCTCCCTGTGAGAAGACAAGATCTCTTTTGCAGTTGTAGTGCCATGTTGTTGGGTTATGGAGTCACCTACAAAATGAAAACAAATGGAAATAATATTTACAAATGCAGGGGAGCCACTTTGTGGCTCAAATAAAAAACTTTAAAAAAAAAATCCCATTTACAGGGCCAGCGAAAAATTCCTCTCCCTTCAGATTCTGCAGCATATAGGTGTTGTTTGAGAATATCTCATAAACTTTGAAGGACCCAATCCAGAGGGCTTCAAATTTACTATGCTTTCCCTTGTCTTGTCTGGGTGCATCCCATTTAAGCACCTGATCACTCAATTGGAAATATCCTTTTCTCGCCTTAGATCTGTTGAAGGCTTTCTTGATCCTCTATTGACGGTCATGAGCTCTGTCCATCACCTGCTCTCTAATCTATTGGGATTCCACCAGTTGATGAATCCTTTTGATCATATCATCTGGCTCTCCTTGATTATCCTGAAAAAACTTCGCTACTGGTAGGGCGAGCTGAGAAGGAAAAACTTCTTCCTTCCCATATACAAGTTGGAAAGAGGAGATGCCCAGGGACCTCTTCAGTGTCACTTGATCATCCCACAGAGTGAATTTGAGATTTGAATCCCACTCTTTCTTATTGTCCTCTAGAATTCTCTTGATGATATTTATCACGATTTTGTTAGAGTACTTTGCCAATCCATTTCCCTGGGGATAGTAGGGGGTAGATTGGATTAATGAAATCCCAAACTACTCACAGAATTTGATCAGTGGCTCCGACTTGAAGGATGCAACATTTTCAGTGATAATTATTTTCGGGCAACCAAACCTCACTATGATATCCTCCAGGATACTAATGATTACCTTGTGGGAAGTCCTCCTCATGGGGATAGCTTCTATCCACTTGGTGAAGTAATCTATGGCAGTCAAGATCCACCTGTGCTGACCACTTGAAACAGGATGAATTTATCCAATGAAGTCCAACCCCCATTATTGAAAGGGTCTTGAAGCTACTACAAGATTTAGTGGTAGAGATTTGAGTTGTTTCTTCCTGAGAACCTCTGACATTTAATGTAAGCTCTGATATTTTTGCAGACATCAGTGAATAAGGTGGTCTAGTAGTACCCATCCCTGAGAATTTCGTAGGCTTTGGTCTTCCGAAAATGGTGTCCCCCAGATAGGTTGCTATGGAATTCAAACATAATTTTTGGGGCCTCCTGTGGGTCCAAACATCTCAGAAGCACTCCTAGAGGGTCTTTCCAATACAAGACCTGGTCAATAAGGTAATATATGACTTCTTTGAGCTTTAAATATCTTGCCTTGCTTTTCCCTATTCCATCAAGAGGCTTTAATTCTTGCAATAAATATATAATGTCTCTATACCAGGTGCATTCTGCTAAGGGAAAGTTGCTCTGAGAACTTTTGTTGGAGAACTCAGCTTGTCGATCATCTGATCAAGCGTTGATAGAGTTAACCCCCAAGGCTTTACAGTTGGATTCAACCAACAGCTTGGCTAATCCCTGACCTTTAATTATCTCGGTAGGCTTTATCTCCAGGTCAAACTCAAGGATTTTGGCGATCCACTTGCTCCTTCTTCCATCCATGTCTGGCTGAATGAGAATCTCCTTCACTGTGGCTGAAGGGACATATGAAATGATTTTTTACTGCAGGACATGGACTCTGGAATCCTTCTAAAAAACAAAATGGGATTCTCCAACCCTTTAACATTTTTTTGCAACAAAATAGCTGCCACAGTATCAAATGAAGCAAATGAGAAAATAAGGAAATCCTTTGAGTAATCCGAACTAATAAGCACAAAAGCTTCAGTCAAGGCTTTCTTTATTTTCTCAAAGGAATTTCAAGACTCCGAAGTCCATTTAAATTCATTTCCCTTCCTCAACATGGTTGTTATAAGCTTCACCATCTCATCAAAGTTGGAAACAAACCTCCTCAGAAAATTAATTTTTCCTAGGAAAGATTGAACTTATTTCTTGGATCTTGGGAGTGACAAGGTTTGGATTGCTTCCAATCTACTGGGATCGATCCTGAATCCCCTAGCTGATACTGTGTGATCCAACAACTTTCCCTCCTTCATGGAAAACATAGACTTCTTGGGATTTAAAGAGAGACCAAACTTCCTACATTCTAGGAAAACCCTTTTTAAATGTTCATAGTGCTCTCTCTCAGACTTGGATAAGACTGTGATGTCATCCATATATATGACCACAAACTTGTCCCTTTCTCCAATGAAAGCGATATACATGGCTCGTTGAAAGGTTGCCCCGGCGTTCATCAATCCAAAGGGCATTTTGGCATACATGAATGTACCCCAAGGAGTGGTGAAGGTTGTCTTTTCTCTGTCCTCAGGCAGGACAGAAATATGATTGTATCCAGAGAAGCTATCAATCATGGAAATCCTAGATTCTACGGTTACCCTTTGTAGTATGTGTTGAATTTTTGGCAAGGGTGTTATAACCCTAAATTGCACCACACATGCTTACCTGGCATCATGCCAATTCATATCCCTTCATTGCCAAAACATCTGCTGAAAAACCTCTTTGAAAATCCTCTTGGGTCAAGGCCCATGCGCCCTAACCCATTACTGCACATGTGTGCATGCTGGCAAGCCCACTACAGCCCGCGTGTTCCTAACAAAACACAAAAATAGGAAAGTTGTCGATGGAACAAAAAGCTATGGGTCAGTTAACTGAAACTCCCGGCCATGCATGACCGAGAGTTTGTCCAAAACCCTAGCTCCTTATAGCCTATAAAAGAAGGGGTAGGGGTACCATTTGGAGGAGGAAAAATATAGCGAAGAAACTCTTCCCATTTGCCGAATCCATTGTCCCAACCCTTTAGCCTTTCCTCAAGCCAAAGGAGAATTAACACAAAGCAGTTGGAGGACAAAAGAGGAGGAGCCCAGGATCAGGATCAAGGAGCGGTGGTCGGTCTCGACTTTGATTGTAAGTTGATTCATTTTTCAAATAATAAAAGAATACTTTTCCCATCCCAATGCATGAGTTATCTATGGTTTGTTTAATTTATGCTTAATTTCTAACCCTCAAGTAGAAAAGTAGCATGAATGCATAGTTGTTTGTCTTGATTGCAGGTTATCTTTTGAAGGAGCAGTGCAAGCAAGCGATCAAAGCACAATGGAGGATCTACACCAAACATCAGTAACAAGGTTAGCAGTTCCTTTCCATGCATGTATCATGAAAGAGGGGTTTAAGTTTTGGGTGGTTGGTTAAAAAGTAATTTCTTTACGGTCAAAATCTGCATGGAAGTCTGACCCTAGTTTGCTAGTCCATAGGGTATTTTCCCAACAACAAAGGGGTAATTGTCCTTCTTTGAGATCCTATTTAGATTCCTGAAATCAACACAAAGTCTAATTTCCCCGCTCTTTTTTCTTTTGGGACTAAGTTGGCTACCACTCTGAATACCTCAAAGGTACAATAATTTGGGCATCCAACAACTTCTTTACCTCTCTCTCCGTGATAGGTAGTAGCATAGGATTTATCTGTCTTAATTTCTGCCTAAATGGTTTGGCTTCCTCTTTAAGAGGGATCTTATGCTCAATAATATTGGGGTCATATGTCTTGAGGTATTCATAGGTCTAGGCGAATACATCAGAAAATTCTTTTAAAATCTCAGCATACTCAGTCCTTTGCTCTCTTAACAGGCTGCTTGACAATTTGACAAATTTAGGATCTTGCTCTGTACCAATATTGCATTCAGATATGTCAGCATCATCAATCGGCCTCTTAGCTTTCACTACCACATCATTATTGTCAAATATTCTCTCCAAAGGGACTAGTCCCTTTGGAATGTGATTGCTTGGTAACTGCACAATGTGATGATTGGCAATTTTCTTTAAAAATACATCAGTATGTGAGCTACTTTCAGGTTCATGATCTTGGTCTATTTGTAATGCAAAAAGTTCATCAACTATTTCCAGGAATCTTTTGATCTCAAGGTCATCCTCAAATAACTTCCAGTGCTTGACATTATCAGGTATGGAAATCCTGTATTTCACTTCTACGTCATACTTGAGCTTGGGTGGAGAGGGAAATCTGAAATTACTTGCTAAAACAACCAAACAATCGGCCACTGTATTCTCCTCTCTAGGAATGAATGAAATATTGAAAGCTAGGAAAAAACTGTCTATTAAATCCCACACTTCATTCCTATAATATATCAACCTTGGATGCTTAGCTTGGTAATTATGTCTGATTTGTTCTACAACCAACTTGGCATCCCCAAACACATATATTTCTTTGATTCCCATGTCTTTCGTAGCTCTCAAACCCAACACAAGAGCTTCGTACTCTACCACATTATTAGTAGTTTCAAATTCTAACTTGTAGGACAGATGTATGGTTTCTTGAGTTGGTGAGATAAACACCATTCCAACACCTGCACCCTCCCTGGAAAAGGCTCCATCAAAGAACATTTTCCAAATAGAGGTGATGGGAGAGGAATCTTGATGAAAAGCAGTGGACTACTTTCTGAGTTTTAGAGGGAGCTTGGGAACGTCGGTGAGCTGCAATACACTGGAACCCAACTTTGTTTTAAGGGAAAATATAGGATGGTTGGTAGGGTAAGTTTCATCATTGATGATATAGGCCAATTGAGATTCTCTATACAGCCTTCTATGCCACCCCCCCCAAACACTGGAATAGTAGCATAGGTGAGGTCCATTTGCAAGGTTCCTCCAAGTATTTTTATCCAAAATATTGACAACAACATGCCAAACTTGGGGGGAACATCAGCTACCACAATGTCCATGACCACACTCTTCATGGGCAACTGGAACAAAGTCACTACCAGATCTTTGCTAACTCCTAGACATTGGACTTTCCTAGAATCAAAGGAATAGAGATCATGGTAAGCTTCTGTGATTTCTAAGCCCAGTTCTTCCATGACAGTTTTGGGAATGAGTTTGTGGGAAGCCCTTGAATCCATAAAACAATTATGTAGCACCTTATCATGTATGTTCACTGAAGTATAGAATGGAGGGGATAAATCATCTATGTCTTCTACCATAGGATCTAGAAGGACTGCTAGCTTTTCATCTTCCAAATTAATTGAGTATGAGGGATGGTATGAGGGTTCAGATTGCAATAGCTTAGAGAGGATCTTTTGAAATCTTCATGCTTGACCAGTTCTGAGAGGGGTACAAGGATTCTTATTTTCTAAATTTCGTGCTCAAAATTAAAAGAGGATGTGAGCTTTGGGGCTTCTTTTACTTCAGGAATAGGAGTCCGGACCATTGGAGAGGGGGATTGGATTTTCTTACCTTTGTTGTTGTCTGTCACATATTTTGCAGGCTTCTTTGCTCTGGTGGGATGGTCGGTAACATAAGGCATTCCAACTTTCTTCTTGGATCTGAGATTGTACCTATTCTAGTTGTTGCTAATCTTGTCTCCCCTTCTTAGCTCGTTAAGTTGTCTGTCCATGAGAGACTCCTCATATGCTGCTTGATTCAAATAGGGAAAAGGGGAGGTGTCTCCAAGACAATGGATTTCGGGGTCAAGATCATCTATTTCCTCCCCTTCCCCACCAGCAATAAGGTTGTCCTGAAGAGGAGTTTGGATCCTATGATCATCTCTATCACTGTTCCTGGGTTATCTTGGGAGAATCTAAGGATTAAAATTCGGTCTTCTAAAATTACCTCTGTTATCAGCGTTTTTGGCATTCTTATAACCCTGCTTCCCTTCAAACTTAGTCTTCTCCATCTCTACAGAAAGAGACTTCACCATCTTGGTCAATTCATCCACTTAAGGATGAGGCACAGGGGAACCAAAGGTTGAGGTCTCAAGTCTTCCCATTTTTTTGTCTGCATTAGCCTTATTTCTGAGCGTGTCGACTGCCAACACATTAGAGTCTACTTCCACGACTGGATCTTGCATTTGAGATAGGGAAGTATCTCTTCTCTCTCTTAGTAAGAGGCAGAAATCAGGGTCAAATGCATTAGCGTAAGAGATTTTGTGTAATGTCCCCAAGGTTGACCCCTATTGTAAATCATGTTTATGAAATGAATTGTAATTATCTTTTATAGGCTAGTGAGCCAAGTTAATATAGGCTAGTGGGCTTATGTGATTATTAGGCCAGAGAGCCTAAGTGTTGAAGGCCAAGAGCCTGATTTTCTACATGTATCTATGCAGAACATTAATAAAATTATAAACACCATTGCGTGCAGACCGACCACGATGAATGAGTGATGGGGGACTAAGCTTCCACAGAGTGGGCAAGGGATTAGGGGTTGGAAGGTGGGAAGAAGGGCTAAGTGTTGAGCCTAGGGGCTTAAGTCCTTGGGAATAATATTTTAATATTATTCCAAAAACACCATGTGAAATATATGTTTTATCCTAAGTTCTTTTGGAATGACAAGTGACTTCCAAATGGGGAGGAATGCATGATAATGTAACACATGTAGTTTCATGGGTGACAAGTGTCAACCCAACTGCATGCAGTTAAAACTGTTGAATTGAGCCGTGATGGGGGTTCAAGAGATGAGAGATGAAGAAAACAAGAGACGAGAGATGAGACTTAGAAGAACATAATAGGTGATAACACCTTGTAGGAAGAGGTTCCTCCAAAATGGTCACTTGATGAAGATGTGCATGTTGCTATCGGCAGGCGTTGAAGGATGTGTGCAAAATTCTCCATCATTTCATCCCTTTGTCGCGCGAGAGCTTGATCAAGAAACAGGTTAATAGAATATTTTGCTCCGTCATTTTTCTTTTCTTCCACCATCAAGGGTTTCTTTGGCATGCGAGAGTGATTGTCCTCAAGAGAGACAAGCTCGAGACCCAACTGGCTATACTCGGACCTCATCGGGGACATGTGTTGAAAAATGATCAAGAGCATCCGTCTTTGATACCATTGATCCAGATTATTTTTGGAATGAAATGAAAGAAGAGATATTACAATGAAATACTCATGAAAATTTCCAGAAACAAAGAGATACAACAATCTACGATTTCTATTAATGAAGGAATTGTACAGAGAATGTAAAAATACAGAGTGCAAGACTTGCTAGAATGGTTGCAAATTTATCTCTAAGAAGGGATGTGACGGCTACGCTCATTCGCCAGAATATGATTACAATGAGGCTTTGAAGACCTTTTTATGATAAACATGAATTCCAAAACCCTAGAAATAAAAAAACCTAACCCTAGGAAATGAAACACCAAAATTCATGTGGGTTCCGATGGGGTAAGTTAGTACATTAACTTCTTGAGATCGTAACTTTTTCATACGATCTCTGGTTTAGGCACATGATAGCTCATTGGAAAGTTTTTTTTGAAAACTATGCATTATGCCATCAAACTCTGACTTCATCTATAGTTTGACTATGGAAATCCCAAAAGGCATTGTTTAGAGCCCCAAAATGGCCCTGAAAGTACATAAAGATGTATTGACATGAAAACTTCTAAAATAAGCCAGTTGGAATATGTGGGAGGCTACCAATATACACCTGACTATTGTGTAGGGATTCATGATAGCCTCATAAGTGCAGAACCCACAATTACAAAGAAATGTCCACATTACAGAGAAATTTTTTGAACTGAAAACTGTCCAGATGAGTGAGTTGGAATCTGGAACATGTGGTTGGTCACTATTGGTGCAAGAAAATTTTGGGAGAAAATCAAGGAAGTTTTGAAGGAATCAAGGTAGAAATCAGAAAAGATAAGAGAGCAGTGAAAAATGGGGAGCATGCCAGAAACAAAGGAAAACCACTGCCGAGGAAAACTAGTTACAAAGTGGACAAACTATTGCAGAGCAGTTGAAAAGTGGACAAACCTAATCCTCTTAGGGTTAGGATTTTTGTAAGAGATTTGTCCCATTGTTGGTATAAATAGAATGTATTAGAACTGTGAAAATGTTATTTTTGTGAGTTTGAATGTAGGTTGGTTGGTAGTCTAAGTTTTGTGGATACTATCTCGATCTGTGGAGATCGATTGTAATGGAGGAGGAATTGTATAGTGCACGACACTGTAGTTTGAATGAATATTAATAAAGAGATGAAGTGGCTCATCTTTGTGGATGTAGCCCCAGGAGGGGGTGAACTACAATATATCTGGGATTTGTGTGAATGTTTGTAGTACTTTTGATTATAGTTTCTTTAATGAGTTTTATGATGAACATGTTAAAATGATAAAGGAAATAATATTGCACACTAAGGATGAAATAATGAAATATGTAGACAACTCTAAATGGATGAATGTCATATTTAGTATCCAGATCTTAATATTATGTTGCAGTAAATTAATATATGTCATTTGGTATATGTTGTTATAATGGTTAGTGAATTTATGTGGGAATAGTTGAGTCATTGGTCAGAGCTAAGATCCAGCTAGGGTAGTATAATAAATGGGTATTTGAGGGCTATAAGTTGAGTAGATCTGATACCCCTGAAAGAGAAGTACATCCCATCCCATGGTTACAGACACCTGATTCCTATGACCACCCATTGAAGCCATCTCGGGTGAGACTGCACAGTGCATTATGTGTGTTGTGTTGCCTTCTGGTATCCAGAAGGGCCGATGGTTGAAGGGAAGTTGGTAATCATATAGTTAGATTTTGGGTCAGCCCATAAAACCCAAAAATGGTTATGTTGTCGGTTGGAACTCAAAAGATTGGATCGGGAGGGATGTATCATGCAGTATAGAATGAGGGTTTAAGAAAGGGGATGTTTTTAGTTTGGAACCCCATGAAAGCGGATATTGAAAGATGGTTGACAATTCAGGAACTAGAATTTTTCCACAAAGATAATAGAAGCCATAGGTTTAAGCCAAGATAGTATTTGGAGAGATACGTATTCAACGAAATACACGAGAGTTTATTTAGTGAGTTTCCCACACTATTGAAAGAGTGGATAGCACGGTTGAAAGATACCCATTTGAAAAATAGAGTTAGATCAGTGGAGTGTGTAGAAGAGAGTATCACGCAATTGAAGAAGATTAAAAAATTCACGCGTGCAGTAGATTTCTGGCTAGATAACATTGTAGTGGGGTATATCACTGAGTTTGCAATAGATACATCGAAGTATTACAATGTAGTAGAGGAAGAGTTATTTAAGGGTCCAAGGGGAAGGTACATTAGTTCTTTGTACACTTCAGTCAAGAGATTATTCCATGATAAAGGGATATTAACCATGGAATCAGACAACTAAAATACCTTACGTGAATGGGGGAGTTAGGGGAAAAACTGAGGAAGGTATGATATGGAAGAGGAAATGGATAGAGGAGAACGCAACAAAGAGAAATATCCCATTATGATGGATCAAGAGGATATCCATGAAATTATGTAGAAGGCACGAGCGATGCGCAGTGGCAGACCCTACCGGTATAAGCTCAATAGGAAGAAAAGAGAAGTAACCGAGAGGGAAGGCTTGGAGAGTGATGAGGAAGAGGTAGATGATCTTTGTGTTGTGGAGCACATTGAAGAAATACTATGCACCACATATGAAAGAAAGAATAGAGGATCGAGATCTAATGAAGAAGCAGTTACCCCTATCAAGATCTGAATCAGTGTAGAACCTACAACCCCATGTACGATTAACACATCAACAAAGAAAGAGTTGTTTAGAGAAATAATGACTAACGGTCAGAGGAATCTAGGAGATCAGAATATAAGCGAGGGTATAAGTGGAAGTACCAACAATAGTGTAGGTAGTGGTACAAGTGGAAGTACCAGTAGCAATACCAGTGGGAGTTCAAGTCCAAACAATAGTACATAGATATTAGTACCGCGTGGAGAAGGTATAACACATTCTACAATGGCAGGTTTAGATCCAACGATAAGATTACCATAGTTGCATGGGGATGGATCAGAAGACCAAGCGAAGCACCTATTCTTGTGTGAGTGAATATGGGAGGTGAAAAGAGTCATCGATGAGGCAGCAAAAGTAGCACATCTAGCAATAACATTCAGAAACCGTGCGCTAGATTGGTATATGAATATAGAAGTAAACAATCCACAAGGTGCACCGGTAACAGTAGAGAGATCAAGAAAGCACTGGTCACGGAGTTTTAGAGGCCAAAATTAGAGGACCAGTTTATGAAAGAGATGATTGAGGTTAGACAGAAACCAAGAGAGTTTGTATGGGACATCGATCAGAAGTTAAAGACATTGAAAGGTAAATTGAAGTATCCCATTTCTTACATGCAACACAAAAAATTGTTTATAACTTTTTCGTTACCACATTTCAAATATGCATTGAGACAACAAAAATTCCAAACTCAGGCAGAGGCACTGGAAGCAACGATGTAGTTGGAGGAGAATCAGTATAATCAGACAGATCCAACTATAGAGGAGTTGAAGGAAGACCTAAAGAACTTGACAGTGCAGTTAAACTAGAATAAAAGTAGGAAGAAAAGAGATGTAGTGTGGTGTGCCTTGTGAAGATTAGAAGGACATCACAAGAATGAGTGTCTGACATTTGCGTAGTACCTAGGAGTAGGGATGCCAAATCCATTTCCTACAGGAGGGCCTTGGTGTGAAATATGAAATACACATGGGAATGATCCTTATCACTGCCCTATGATGTAGAAGTACAAGACATAACCAAAGAGTACTTTATGTAACTTTTGTAAGTCAGTGGGACATGAAGAAAAAAAATTTAGAACCGTGGATTTAATAAAGGAAAGGACCTCAGATGCATACATGATGAAGGATGAGTTGATGGAAGGATAGAATGAACAACAATTTTAAGAAACACCAAAGTTTCAACAACCCCTACAGTATAATCAATCATCACAGTATCACAACATGGATCCACATGGGAACATAGGAGGATTTAGAGGTAGAGGAAGAGGAGGAATGGGAAGAGGCAGAGGGAATATTATCTACCATAATTGTCAGTAGCAAGGACACTATGGGAAATATTTTCCTCAAACAACAACAACTTGTATGTATGGTCGCACAACATATCACGCAACATAATATTACCCGAAGTTAATGATGAAGATCTAGGAGAAGAAGAATATAAATAAACAGAATATTCAGTGGATTGCTGTAAAAATAAGGGATCCTGGGAGGAAAATCAATATAGTGACTAGAGGAGGAGAGAAGACAAGAGCAAATGCACATGATCAGAAGAAGGAATCTCAGTTCTAGATTTAGAAGAACACTCAATCACAACAACAGTTTGATGCAAAGAAGGAGAAGGAAACTTTCAAGGAAGAAAAGAAGGAGTGCCTGAAGGATAATGTAGCCTCCACATCGAATATTTCACCGAGGTATGATACTCCTATCTTTTATATGCCTTATTATTTGGATCAGACTTATAAAGGAAAGAAAATAGACAAAGTAAGTAACTTAAAGAGTTTCCTTGAATCTTTCTTTAAATTACTCAATGATAAGAATTCCATGGATTTGTTTAAAAGTATGCTTGATAAATATAGCATAGAGGAAGGGGTAGGAACAAAGCCAAAGAAGATTAATCAGGTCCATAGAAAGAAAAGAACTAGTAGAGAGTTCACATTGAATGAAAATATAGGAGACTTTAACATGGGGAATGTTATCCTAGACTTAGGATTAGATGTCAACATTTTCCTAAAGAATACTTGGGAAGGAATGGGAGAACCTACACAAGGGTACTCCAATATCCAATTGAAGCTAGAAAACTAGCAGAGAGTGATTCCCATAGGTATATTGAAGAATAAAACAATGGATCTAGATGGTGTGCACACCACAATAAACTTTGAAGTGATGGATATGGTGGATGATTCTATACCATTTCCTGCACTATTGGGAATTGATTGGGCCTCTGATAATCAGGACATAATTAATTTAAAGAATAGAAAGATGATGTTCAAAGTTGGGAACTTTATGGTAGTAACACCTTTATATCCCTCAGATTGTGAAATCTATGTAGAACCTATGCCTGGAAATGTTCTAGAGGATGATGTGAACCAGTTGTATAGGACTACTGCGCGAGAAGAAGACTATGTGAATCTAACTGCAGATGGAGTGCTTAGTTGGAGGAGCATTATTTTTGACATGTAAGATTCGGATACTGGAGTAGAAAAATGGAAACAAAGATTACATGAAGTCTCTACTAGAAGGTGCGGCAGAGTTACACGAATAGTAAGATGGGTTGGGAGATAAGTAAGACAGTTTCCCACATTTACCGAAGAGGACAATTTAGAAAAAATATTGACATAGTTTGAATAAGAGGTTTTGGATAGTCATATATTATTAGTGTTGGATATATCATTGAGGGACACACCTGCACGATGGTGGGGTGCACATAAGAAGGTAATTCAAGATTGGTATTAGTGTAAGTGACTGATGCACATAATATTTGGTATGAGTCAGCGGGATAGACTCTTACATGAGTATGATGGAAGAGGGAATCCAAGACAACATATAGATTATTGTGTTACTAACTAGAGATTGGTACCACCAGGGGAATGGATGCATTACTTTATTCATACATTAGAAGCAATACCTAGTAAATGGTACATGGAACATGAACTGCGTAGAGAAACTGTAAGTTGGGGCGCAGTGCAACAAAACTTTATTAGGACCTTTGCATTTGGAAGTGAGAATACATGGGTGGATCTAGCATTATAGAGGATCAAAGGGAAGATATTTAAAGAGTACGGGGTAGATACAATGACACTAGATAGAGATTACAAAAAAGAAACACTTGAGCAATTAGTTTACTATTATCAGATCGTAGAGTATTAAGAAATAGAGGAAAAACCATGTGAAATATAGATATTAGAAGGGGAAGGAGAAGGAGAGTTGGAAGGACCCATGTTACAATCAGAAGAGTTTAATTCACCTATGAAGATTAAAAAGGTCAATATTGGGATTGAAGAGAAGCCCAAGATAGCCATCATTGGAGATTACTTGGACAGTGAGACAATGAAAAAGATAATTGAATTACTGTGTGAGTATAGTGACTTATTACCAGCCATATTTTCATAGATGAAAGGGGTGTTGACACTTTAATCCATTAGGAGTGAAACAACAACCTATGGAGGATACAAATCCCCTGCATTTTTTATAGGTGGTACTCCTCTGTTATGATTTTCGTGGGACTCTATATCTTCAGAATGTGGCACTTTACAGAAGTCCATCGTGGTAATCAAAGAAAAAGTAAAGATGCAAAAACAGAAATATTTTTTATTTTATTTTAAATAATGTTCCTGAGAATGGAACAAGAACCACATACATTCACACACTTAAAGTAAATAAGAAAAATTTCCTCACATCCATTATAGTTTGGATAAAGATTTATGATCACATAAAAATAAAAGGAAATGATCTGCATGCATAAGAGAACTTTGATAGAGTGATACATCGGTAGCTCAAATAAATATAATGATAGATCAACCTCAAATACTTTATATTCAGAAAATTGGGTTATAAAATACAGTCGAGATTGTTCCCAAAATAGCTCTCTTGAAATTTCTAAAAAATATATAGTTTATTACATATTTTGTGAAATTT
>JASDQU010501256.1:42081-80752 GCA_032191745.1 Picea mariana | reverse complement strand
TTCTTGAGGAGGTGAACTTGAAACAAAATTTGTTCTTGGAACTTTTTCCCTTGTCTCTTCAACTTTGGAATTTGTTCCATCTCTTCGTTCATATCCAAGACCACAATACTTGGGTCTCTCTTCAACAACAATAGGCTCAACAATGCCTTGTGCATGCTTGCCCAAACCTCTACCTTCATAGCCCATTTTTAATAATAACTTGGACCCTATTCCTCTTGTGTGATTTTCAAAAACACCAAAACATTCATCTTGAGAGGAATTTGAAGATAAACTAACATTACATACCTCATGTTCATGCATGTACTTGGTAAGGTTTTCCTTTGCCTCATGGAGTTGAATCTCCATCTCATGCAACTTTTCAAGAAGCTTGTCCTTCTCCTTCTTCACGGCCATCAACTGCTCTTCAAGGGAAATGCTTTCCTTTCTATCTTCACACATCTCTTTCATCACATCTCTCATGGTTAGAATTTCCTTCAACATCTCTTTGTCAAAGAACTTATATAATGAAGATGTATGAAAACTATCAATGCTTGAAGCTTCCTCCATCCTTGCAAGATATCAAACTTCAACACAAAACTTGCACAAATACCAACAGCTAAATCTCAAGCTATAAATGGAAAACACATGAGCAAAACAAACTATGCTCTGATACCACCTAATCTGAAAAACAGAAGGCTGACTTGTTATGCTATGCAAGCACCCTCTACTTCATTAAAATAAACTTTACAGGACCTTGCTCCATGTGTTAAAATATGCAAGATGAATTATGTGTTAAGTTCATGCTTCTTTTAAATGGTTATGTGTGAGGTCTTTGCAAGATTAAATATGTTGATTTTCATAAATACAACAACAACATAACTTGCAGAAAATAATAACCAGTAAACACTCACAACAAGAACAACATGATAAAGGAGTTCACCCCTCTCCGGGCTACATCTCCTTGAGCCTCCATCAATGGACTTGGCTCTCTGGGATTAATTTGTCAAAAATTCTTTTACAAGTTGCTGCTCAAATCCAATGGAAATTATAACTATACCATTGGGATCAGAATACATAAAAACCCCAAAAATGACTAACAAAACTCTGAAAACGGATCATGGCTCATCCGGGCATGACCTCTTCTACATGTGGCCTTAAGATTCCCTGAGCTTCTCTTTGGAAAAAACACCTGTAAAAGTCCTCAAAAGCCTCTGAAACTTGTCCCAATGTGTTCAAAGCATAACAATTAGCCAAAAATGACTATTCAGTCACAAAAAACAAACTTGGACTCACCAAAACATGACCTCAATCAATGAGGGCTTCAAGCTCCCTGGAGCTTCCTGAAACTTCAATGGTTAAAAACCTGCAAAAGAAGTCTTCAAATGGTTGTGAAAATAGTGCCAATGGATTCAGAACATCCAAAAATCCCTAGCTGGGCTTTTACGACACCTCATTCGGCCAAAAAATGAAGAAGATAGGCCTCCTACCATTCTCTTCCTTCAAGCTTGTTGTCTCTGGTTCTCCAAAACGCACCTCTGTGTGCTCTGACCAAGAACATGCTCCAAAACGTGTTCTTAAACCCAGTACCGACGCACAACTGCATAAGGGTGCAAATTGTCGAACAGTTAGGGCGCGCCCAGCCCCTAACCGCCAAGGCCGAGGTCACATGGGTAAGCATCCAAAACCATGGGCTAAACGTTTCCAAAGCCAAATGGTTAAATGAAAAGTGTCCAGCCAAAGATTGGTTATAATCGTTCAAACCAAAACCATAAAAAGTCCACGCGCATATGGTGGCAGGTCATATGATTACACATAAAACTGAGGCTAACTCCGTTGTAATACCAAAACTCACGTGCGAAATATATGTTAAGGTCATATGTGAAACGCAATAGAACCGCGGGTTGGGGCTAAGCCCCGACCCGACCCCCCGCCATTTGTAACATTACATTAATTTAAATAGATTATAACACATATAGTTAACAAGGAACAACGCGTGGCCCGTTGGCAGGGTGCACTTTGCAAAGGCTTGACCGGCGGGGAGGTCCGGGGTTCAAATCCCATGGAATCCATAAATTTTGAACCAATAACCAATACAACGGTGCCACGTGGCAGCCCATGACTGGGCCACGTGGCACCAAACCACAAACCAAAAAACTGCCACGTGTTGTCAAATGATTCATCCACATCTGCCAATGAGTGAAGGCCATGTCATCATCTTCCACCTGGACGTATGACCTCATCCACATCAGCGTACGGTTATGCCACATCAGTATCCGTACAGACTGTACGGACTGCACAGTCAGCGTCCCTTTTTTTACCTGTTTGACGATTCGAACAAATCGTGATATCTCTCGCTCCCGATGTCTGTTTGAACCCAAATGAGTTGCGTTGGGTTCATGACAATGAGGGCTACGCTCTCGTTCATTTTGAGGCAATTCCAAGAACGTTGATTTTTGAGCTAAAACTTGACCCCTAGTCCAGATTTTGATCATCATCCTTCACAGGAACATTTTCTTAGTTGATTCTCTAGTAAGAGGCTTCTTGGGCTTAACCTTGTATACACCAATAGGTGAATGAAATACAAGCTTTCTTCCTCTCAGACCTATGGATTTGCTTGAAGGAACCTCTATAGGAGTGGGATCTGCTATGGGTGAAGCTTCCCTATGTGAATATTATGAAGGCTCTTCTTATTTTTTTTCATTTGTGGCTTTTTCATCCATATCAGTCATAGAACCCATTTTATTCTTTCTAACCTCTGAACACAAAGTCTTCTCAATAGGAGTAGGAATTTGTATCTTGGACTATGGGGTATGGGAAACATTTAGTTGAAACTGTGATGAAGTGAGGAATGTTTCCCAATCAGTATTTTTGTTTATCAACTCTTCCATTACCAACATTTTAATAAGGATAGAGTGAAAGACATCGGTGTCTATGTGTTTAGACTTGGCTTGAACTCTATCATCCATCTTACCAATGCTTCTAAAAAGATAAAAAGGGAGCTTCATTACTTCTTTCCCTGTGAAATGTAGCAATAACTTGATGTGGTATTGGTATACCATGTTAAATATCCCCTCATAGGTAAAATACCTTTGGATAACCTTCAACATCTTATCAAAACCTTGAATCATGTGGCTTCTAGGTACCCCTTTGGACAAGTTGTCTCCCCAACACTCTGGCTTAAGGAATTACTTAGAAAAGGAAGCATTTAATGACATTGCCATGAACCACTTTTCTCCAGTGTTGGGTATCTCTGTCACAAGAGAGATAGACAGTTCTAAAACTTCAAATTATAACCTCCCCACTTTGTTTTTGGTCCCATTGGATTTTAATGCAAACTCTCTGGCCACCTCTGGATGCCCCCTCTGCATATTTTGATAGAAATTGATGCAACCTACCCTCTAAAAGGATTCTCTTATCAAAGGCTCAGAATCAACGCGATGCATGTCATAGAGATTTGTCCTTACAATATCCCCTCCCTTGTGAGCCTTCTTGTTTTGTTGACTTTCCATATTGCTACGGAAGAAATATTTTCTGTAATTTTTAATGACAGCTAGATGTATGAAAACAGGGAATACAAGAAACTAGGGTTTTGATGACAAATTGTTTTCAATAGGTTGGCCTTGTACATAGATTTATACACCTGCTTCTATACATATTTAGGAATTATACAAGGCATTCTTTGAACACGAGAGATAAGGAAAGGCAACTAGAAGCTATAATGAAAAGGAGACAAATGATAAATATATGCTAAAACAAGTCTTTATCAACATAAAATGGGTTAACACCATTAATAATGTGTGAAACTTAAATCATGATTCAACCACATGATCAACCACACTTTTCAAAATGGATAGGGGTAAAATCTCACTCGTTTAAAGTTGAACTTTCAAAGGTGCAGACGATGGGGTTTTTCAACAGTGCTAGATTAGAGGATTCACAACGCCCTGTTTGCAATGCCTTGTTTGTAGTGCTAGATTAAAAATTCACAATGTTAGAGTAACAGTACGTAGCGCTAGGAGGAAATTGAGTGGAACAGGTGAATTCTAAACAGTGGACAAGATAGCTAAGGTTGAAAGATGGCCTAGTCTTTTGAGCAAGGTTCAGAACTCCATGGAAGTGAATTTGAAAGCAGGCGTCAAGAGAATTAGGACAATTCACAACGTCGATATGTAAAACTGGCAAAAAACCCTCTCTCATCCCTTAAACAACATGGAAACTCTCATGGAGTACATGGTGGACTTGGGCTTGATGATGATGTCTTTAAGTTTGAATGGGAATGTTTGCAAGATATCCAACCTCCAACCCTTCTCTTCAGCCAGTTCGCAGCACCAGTTCACTGCACTAGAGTAACAGTTTGCAGTGCCTGATTCAAACATGAATTTCACACTTCGAGGAAACTATTATGAAATCTGTGACATAATCTTTGAAAACTAGTTTAAGTGTAGGCTCTAAAAACAAGGAAATCTTCTTTGACACAATCCTTTAATTTTCAATGATGACAAATGAAAGCATGAAGTACTTGGAGTATGCTAGAAAATCTCCTAGTGAGTTGGCATCACATACACCCGACTCTGACTTGACACTTAAACAAATAAAAGGTTACAAAGGGAATCATGTGTACAACATGGAGGTGTGACATGTCAAGGTGATGATGTAAAAATCAGAGATGTGACTCATGGGGTTTTTTTTACCTTCTCATGATACAAATTACATAACCCAAAGACTTTATACCAAGACAAAACTATCTTTAGCTTATCCAAATCAGACTTTGAGTGATGGCCATAACAAGAAGACATGAAAACCTATGACTAAAAAAAATAAAAATGAAATGATATTTTGACCCTTACAATTCTATGTGTTAACATTTGGATCCATAGGGGATGGCATGCTCCCTATGAGTTGCCAAGAACATGCAGTTACAATGCCTTATTCATGGGCTATGGGGTTATTATTGAAAGCAAATAAAACAAACTAAAAAATGATATTTACAATGAAAGGAAGCCACTCATGGATTTACGAGAAATGTTTCTTCAAAAAATTCCCATTTACTGGGCCACCAGAAAAATCAGTATCTTCCAAGATCTGTAATTTGAAAGTGTTATTTTGAAAAAATTCAGAAATTTTGAAAGGACCAATTCGCAAGGATTTGAATTTACCATGTTTTGCCTTGTCTTTCCTTTGTGCATCCCATTTGAGCACCAAGTCTCCCAACTAAAAATATTCCTCCTTCACCTTCTTATTAAAAGCTTCTTTGATTTTCTGTTGATGGCTCTGTGCTTTATCAAAGAGTTTCTCCCTGGTCTATTGTACTTCCACTAACTGATGCATCCTTCTGATAATTTCATCTAGTTCTCCTTGTTGGTCTTAAAGAAACTTTTCCACAGGTAAGTCTAGTTTAGTAGTAAAAACAACTTCAGTTCCATAGACCATCTGAAATGGAGTAGTGTCAATTGATCTCTTGGTAGTTACTCTATATTCACATAGAGAAAACTTCAGCTTTGAATCCCAAGACTTTTTTTTATCCTCTAGCAATGTTTTGATAATATTTACTATGATTTTGTTGGAGGATTCTACTAAACCATTACCTTGAGGGTAGTATGGAGTAGAGTGAATAAGATGAATCCAAAACTTTTCAAAAAACTTGATCAGAGGCTCAACGTTAAAATTTGCAGCATTATGAGTAACAATCTTGTTAGGACAACCAAATCTTGACAAAATGTCTTCCATGAAGACAATGACTACTTTATGTGTTGCATTTCTTGTGGGAATGGATTCTATCCACTTGGTAAAATAATCAGTGGAAGTTAGAATCCAACGATGTTGGCAACTGGAAGCTGGATGTATTTCTCCAATAACATCTAATCCCCACTACTGGAAAGGGCCATATACCACTATGGGCTTCAAAGGAAAATATTTTAGCTGATGATTTCCTGAGAATTTTTTACATTTATCACAGGATCTGATATTTTCACATACATCAGTGAATAATCTAGGCCATAAGTACCCATCTTTGAGTATTTTATATGTTGTATTCCTCCAAAAATGATGACCTCCACATAGGCTATCATGAAAATCAGTCATGGTTTGCTTTGCCTCTTCTGGATCGAAGCAGCTTAAAAGAACCCCTACATGATCCTTCCAATATAGAACATGACCAATAATGCAATATCCTATTTCTTTGAGCTTTAAAGACCTCACCTTAGTTTATGAATTCCAGTAGGAGGTTGCAATGTTTGCTAGAAATGGATGAGGTACTTGTACTAAGTACACTCTGTCAATTTTGGGATGATATGTGAGCTATTGCTAGTAATATCAGTCTGTTGATATACAGAATCTACATTCGTGAAATAAACCCCAAATGCCTTACAATTTGATTCAACTAACAATATAGCTAAACCTTGTCCTTTCACCAGCTTGGTAGGTTTCATCGCAATATCAAACTCCAAAATTTTGGAAATCCACTTACTCCTCTTTCCATCTATGTCAGGATGAATCAAAATTTCTTTAACATAGCTTGACGGAACATAAGAAATGATTTTGGAATGCAAAACATATACTTTGAAAGATTTGAGGGATTTTACCAAAGCATAAACTTGTTTCTCCATGATGTCATAGCTAACTTCAACATATATTAAAGCTCTCCTGAAAAAAGAAATAGGTTGATTCCATCTGATTTTTTCTGAAGGAGGACAACAACTAGTGTATCATTTGAGGCAAAAGAAAATATCAAAAATTCTTTTGAATAATCAGGACTGATAAGAACAAGTGCCTCATTCAGTGCTTGTATAATTTGATCAAAAGAATTCCTATCTTCAAGTGTCCATTTTACCTCGTTCCCCTTTGTCAACATGGATGTGATGAATTTCACCAACTCAACAAAATTGGATACAAATATTCTCAAGAAGTTTATATTACCCAGGAAGAATTGAATCTCTTTCTTGGACCTAGGGAGATATAGAGTCTTGATGGCC
Organism: Picea mariana; assembly: GCA_032191745.1. Classification (NCBI taxonomy): domain Eukaryota; kingdom Viridiplantae; phylum Streptophyta; class Pinopsida; order Pinales; family Pinaceae; genus Picea; species Picea mariana. Next base: position 73,802 of record JASDQU010501256.1, on the reverse strand, counting down.
TCTACTCTACTTGGGTCAATTATTACACCTTCAGCTGAGACAATATGTCCCAACAACTTACCTTCCTTCATAGAAAAAAGGGACTTCTTGGGATTAAGTGACAGTCCATATTTTCCGCATTTCAAGAATACCTTCTCCAAATATTGATAATGATCTTTATTATATTTTGAAATCACTGTGATGTCATCCAAGTATATCACCACAAACTTATCTTTTTCTCCAATAAAATAAATATCCATTACAGGCTGAAAGGTTTCCCCTACATTCATGAGACCAAAGGGCATCTTGGCATACATGAAAGTACCCCAAGGAGTAGTGAATGTTGTCTTCTCCCTATCTTCATGTAAAACAAAAATTTGATTGTAGCTTGAAAATCCATCAATCATGGACATCCTCATTGAGCATGTCACCCTTTGCAAAATATGCTCCATCTTGGGCAAGGGATAATTATATTTCCTAGAACACCTTTTTAAATTTCTGAAATCAACACAAAGTCTGATTTCTCCATTCTTTTTCCTAACAAGGACTAGATTAGTTATCCACTCAGAATACCTCAAAGGTATGATGATCTAAGCATCAAGCAATTTTTTGACTTCCTTCTCCATGATGGGCAACAACATAGGATTGATTTGTCTTGGTTTATGTCTAAATTGTTTGGTATCATCCTTCAAAGGTATTTTATGCTCAATAATTCTTGTATCATAAGTTTGAAAATCCTCATACTTCCAAGCAAAGACATCAAAAAATTCCTTTAACAGATTGATATACTCAGCTCTTTATTTTTCTGACAGACTACTAGACAACTTGACATACTTGGGATCTTCATCAGTACCTAGATTGCACTATGTCAAATCATGATCTTCATTTGAACCTCTCACTTTCACAGCCACATCATTATTATCAAATAATATCTCCAAAGGAACTAATCCCTTGGTAATATGATTGCTAGACAACTGGACAATCTTGTGATCTACAATCCTGTTTAGTAATTTATCAGCATGAGGATTGTTTTCATCATCTAGGTCTTAATCAATGTGAAGAGCATAAAATTCCTCTAATGTTTCCAAAAATATTTTTATTTCAAGATAATATTCAAAAACCTTCCAATGTTTGACATTTTCAGGTACAGAAGGCCTATACTTTACTTGAATATCATACTTGAGCTTAGGAGGTAGTGGGACTTTAAAGTTACTAGCATAAACAACTAGGGAATCAACCAATGCATTCTCTTCTCTAGGAATAAAGGATATGTTGAAAGCTAGGAAAAAATTGTCAATAAGATCTCATACCTCATTCCTATAATTCCTCAGCTTTGGATGCTTTTCTTGATATATATTTCTTACCTGGTGTACAATCATCTCTGCATCTCCAAAAACTGATAATTCTTGAATTTTCATATCTTTAGCATCCCTCAACCCCAAAACTAGGGCCTCATATTCTACATTGTTGTTTGTGGTTTCAAATTCTAATTTGAAAGACAAAGTTATGACTTCTTGAGACGGAGAAATGAAAATAACTCCAACATTAGCACTATCTTTAGAAGATGCCCCATCAAAATACATTTTCCAAGTTTGAGCACCTTGTTTGATTGTTTCACATGGTGTTGATGATGACTTTCTAATTTCCATAGGTGACCAAGGGAGATCAATGAGTTGTAGAATGCTAGATCCAAAATTAGTGTCAACAACATAAATAGGATGGTTTGTGGGATTACCTTTATCACTAATAATATAATCCATTTGTGCTTCTCTATGCAACCTTCTGTGTTCACCCCCAAAGACCGGTATAGTGGCATAAGAGAGATCCATATGCAATGTCCCTCCCAACCTTTTAATCCATGATCTGGACAATAACATCCCAAACTTGGGGGGAACATCCACAACTACAATATCCATGACTATACTCTTCATGGGAATTCGAAAGAGGGTAACAACCAAATCTTTAATCACCCCAAGACATTTCATTTTTTTTGAATCAAAAGATTATAGATCATGATATGCTTTGGTGATCTCTAGACCCAATTCATCCATAACATATTTAGTCATTAATTTATGGGATGCACCTGATCCCATTAGGAAATTGTGCAAGATCTTATCATATACATTCAATGAGGTATAAAAAGGAGGGGAGGAGTCATCTCTATATTCTACTAAGGGCCCCAATATAACTGCATATTTTTTATCTTGCAAATTTGCTGAATTTTTTGAATGGGAAGAAAAATCAAGCTCCAACATATTAGAAATGGACTTCTTGAAATCTTCATTCTTTATCAACTCTAGGAATGGGAGTGGAATTTTAATCTTCTTAATTTCATTCTCAAAGTTAAAAGAAGATGGGGATTTCATTATTTATTTTACTTCTTGAACATGATCTTTAACCACATGATGAATATTTTGTTCTTCATTTCCTTTCTTAGGCGCAACCACTATTTTAGTAGAGTGTTATGATTTTTTAGGCTAATTGGATGTACTAGGCTTTCCCTCTTTTAATTTGATTTTGACCCCATATTACACTTGTTCTGATTTTAATTTGTTTTCTCTCCCTTACTTAACTCATTTAGCTAACTTTTCATTAGAGACTCTTCATAAGAAGATTGAGTGAGATGAGGGGAAGTAGATGTGTCTACCAGACAATGAATTTCTTGGTCATCTTCCTCATTTTCTCCTTCTTCATTGTCAACCAATTTTTTTTTAAGAGGGGTCTGAACCTTTTGATCTTCTCTATTCCTCTGATCTCTTTGAAGAATTTGAGGTGCATTATTTTGTCTCCTGAAATTGTTCCTATTTCCCAAATCTTGTGCACTTCTATTTTCTTGCCTTCCCTCAAGTTTCAGTTTTTCTATTTCTGTAGAAAGTGACTTGAATAAATTAGTCAATTCATCAACTTGAGGGTTGTTTGATGAAGCATCAGAAGTGGAAACTTCTTCTTTTTGTTTCCTCCTATCCATATCAGACTTGCCTCTTCATTTATCTGCAACCAATATGTTTGATTCCACTTCTACGGAAACATCTTGCATATGGGATAGTGAAGTAGATATTCTCTCAAGCCTAAACCAATTTACAAGCTCATGGGATGCAAGAACATCAAAGTTTTCAAGACTTTCTTCTTTCAGCTCAGGAGAAAAAAGATGAATATTCTACAGGGAAATCTCCTATTTTAGGCTTTACAAGAGTTTCAGCAATAGGAAAATGAGAAACAACAACTAGAGTATGGAAAGCGGAGTCAAGTAAATTTCCAGAAGTACCTAAGGATTTGGAAGAGGAAGATCCTAGCAAAACTTTTCCCTTATTTAAGATATTTTCTAGATTAGGTTCAAGTGCATCCAAAGTTGACTGTGGATTCAACCTCGTGTGTCTACCATGGGAGCCACAGTTGAACTTTTGAATTGTCAGGTGCAATCTGTAGTCTTCTATTTACTGATTACTGTGAAACATCAAAATTAGTATTTTGTGTTGTCGTATAACCCAGAGAAATGTGTTCAATATGTTCCTCGACAACAACGCAAAAAATGTTAGCACTAGAAGTCACACTTAGACTGTTGTAAGTGTCAACCCAATACCCATCAAAATATTAAAGATAAGTGTTTATGATAAGGTGGAAAATGGATGAAAACATCAGAAAGAGAACGTTGGTTACAACTTAATCCATATAATATGCATCAACAAATAAGGCTTTGAATAACTTTAGATCAAGTTTTAAGAAATAAGGTGAGTAGGTGGAAGACTTGATAAGAAAAATGTAATATGCTTATCATCAACATCATGTAGCATTGAAATACATATGAAGAAATACTCTCTGAAATAAGAACTTCTTAAAATCAAAGAGAAAAACTCTGATATACTTGTAAACAATATCACAATAAATCATTCATTGCAACAAAGATACAATCAGCTAGTTGAATCATTCAATCAGACTGTAATCAGAATAAGATAGCAAAAAGATGATAATAAATATGACTGATTTCCATTATCCAAAGTGTCTTAGGTCTGATCCATACAATAGAAGGAACTTCTCTGCTATGCAAACAATATTAAAATATGAGTGGCTCTCAAACCATTCGAACCTCCCTTCGGTCTTACAATGCTTGTCTTATATCCTATATTGTCATTGACAAATTTAAAATTTGAATAAAAACTCTTTCATAGGACTCATGTTCCTAAAGGTGGCGTAGCTACAGTTGTACAACAAAAATAAAATAGAATGTTATATTTTAGGATGATGTTGGCAACGTTTGAAACATCTTCTTTATGGAAAATGAGGTGTCCATTTGAGTGCATTTTCCTTTGGAATGTGGCCTCCCAGCGCAAAAATGATATTCAAAAAACTAATACACATCCATATTGACATCTAGCATTAGTATTTCCCTCTAAAAACTACAAAACATGAGTTCGCAGCGCCAAGCACTGTGAACTTTCCTGTAGTGGCTTGTTTGATTTTTCAAAGGCTTAAAACACCCCAAAACGGTCTCAAGTTTCCCAAAATGTTGTAACAACTTAATAATCTTGTTACATGACTAGAAGAAAACATTCAAATAGCTAATCATGGTTTAAAAACAAAGCCATCCTCAAAAAGTTGTAAAAATGAATAACATAAGAAACTTGACCAAAACTGATACTGGTTATGGAGGTTCAACATCTTCATTTTTTAACTCTAGATCTTCTCCTGGTAGCAACCTTAGCTAGTACATCCAGATTTATCTTGGCCAAATCTTCTTTAAAAGGTTGTAGTTCTACCTTTAACTTTCTGATTTGAGCTTAATAAGATCTGTTTTTTTTGTAGATATTTCTGAGCTACCTGTAGAGGGGCAGGAACCTTTTGGCTAAAAATATGGCCTTATCCATGGTCTCATGGTATATGTCCATGACTCCCTTGAGCTTCCTCCTTGAATCCAAATATTCTTTCTTCAGTTTATTAACCTCATCCCTTGCTTCTTTAAGTTGTCACTTGAGCCTCTTGAAAGTGGGATTACTCTCATGTTGAGGAGTAGTGACATCAATAATTTCAATGGGTTTCTCAAGAGCTTTGGATTTACCTTTCCTTTGGGCTGAAGTCTTTGCTGCATCATCCTTCACAGGAACATTTTCTTAGCTTCTGATCTAGTAAGAGGCCTCCCGGGCTTAACCTTGTCTACAAAAATAAGTGAATGAAATACAAGCTTTCTTCCTCTCAGGCCTGTGGATTTTCTTGAAGGAACCTCTATAGGAGTGGAATCTGCTATGGGTGAAGCTTCCCTATGTGAATATTATGAAGGATTTTATGTTTATGTCTAATTTGTGGCTCTGTCATCTATATCAGTCATAGCACCCATTTTCTTCTTTCTAACCTCTGAACACACAGTCTTCTCAACAGGAGTAGGAATTTGTATCTTGGACTGTGGGGTATGGGAAACATTTAGTTGAAACTGTGATGAAGTGAGGAATGTTTCCTAATCAGTGTTTGTATCTCTCAAATCTTCCATTACCAACATTTTAATAAGGCCAGAGTGAAATACATCGGTGTCTATGTGTTTAGACTTGGCATGAACTCTGTCATCCATCTTACCAATGCTTCTAAAAAGATAAAAAGTGAGCTTCATTGCTTATTTCCCTGTGAAATGTAGCAATAACCTGATGTGGTATTGGTATACCATGTTAAATATCCCCTCACGGGTAAAATACCTTTGGATAACCTTCAACATCTTATCAAAACCTTGAAGCATGTGGCTTCTAGGTACCCCTTTGGACAAGTTGTCTCCCCGACACTCTGGCTTAAGGGATTCCTTAGAAAAGGAAGCATTTAATGACATTTCCTTGAACCATGTTTCTCCAATGTTGGGTATCTCTGTTGCAATAGAGATAGATAGTTCTAAAACTTCAAATTATAACCTCCCCACTTTGGTTTTGGTCCCATTGGATTTTAGTGTAAACTCTCTGGCCACCTCTAGATGCCCCCTTTGCATATTTTGACAGAAATTGATGCAACCTACCCTCTAAGAGGCTTCTCTTATCAAAGGCTCAGAATAAAGGAGATGTATGCCATAGGGATTCTTCCTTACAATCTCCCCTCCCTTGTGAGCCTTCTTATGTTGTTGAATTTCCATACTGCTACTAAAGAAATGTTTTCTATAAGTTTTAATGACAACTAGATGTATGAAAACAGGAAATACAAGAAACTAGGGTTTTGATAACAAATTTTTTTCAATAGGTTGGCCTTGTACATGTATTTATACACATGTTTCTATACATATTTAGGAATGAGACATGGCACTCTTTAAACACAAGAGATAAGGAAAGGCAATTGGAAGCTATAATGAAAAGGAGACAAACGATAAAGGTATGCTAAAACAAGTCTTTATCATCATAAAATGGGTTAACACCATTAATAATGTGTGCAACTTAAAGCCTGCTTCAATCGGATGATCAACCACACTTTTCAAAATGGATAGGGGTAAAATTTCACTCATTTAAAGTTGAACTTTCAAAGGTGCAGATAATGGGGTTTTTCAATAGTGCTATATTAGAGGGTTCACAACGCCTGTTTACAATGCTAGATTAACAGTTCACAACATTGGAGTAACAGTGCACAACATTAGGAGGAAATTAAGTGGAACAGGTGAATTCTGAACAGTAGACAATATAGATGAGGGTGAAATATGGCCTAGTATTTTGAGCAAGGTTCAGAACACCATGGAAGTGAATTTGAAAGCAGGCATCAACAGAATTAGGACAATTCGTAGCGTCGATAGGTAAAACTAGCAAAAATCCCTCTCTCATCCCTTAAACAACATGGAAACTCTCATGGAGTACCTGGTGGACTTGGTCTTGATGATGATGTCTTTAAGTTTGAACATGAATGTCTACAATCTATCCAACCTCCAACCCTTCTCTTAATCCAGTCCCCAACGCCAGTTCACAGCGCCTATCTACCAGTTCGCAGCACTAGAGTAACTATTCACAGTGCCTTATTCAAACGTGAATTGCACACTTCAAGGAAACTGTTATGAAATCTGTGACATAATCCCTGAAAATTAGTTTAAGTGTAGGCTCTAAAAACAAGGAAATCCTCTTTGACACAATCCTTTAATTTGCAATGATGACAAATGAAAGAATGAAGTATTTAGAGTATGTTGTAAACTCTCCTAGTGAGTTGGCAACACATACACCCGACTCTAACTTGACACTTAAACAGATAAAAGGTTACAAAGGGAATCATGTGTACAACATGGAGGTGTGACATGTTAAGGTGATGATGTAAAAATCAAAGATGTGACTCATGGGGCTTTATTTACCTTGTCATGATACAAATTACATAACCCAAAGACTTTATACCAAGACCAAACTAACTTTAGCTTATCCGAATCAAAATTTAAGTGATGACCATAACAAGAAGACATAAAAACCTATGACTTATGTAACCCTATGAATAAAAAAAAACTGAAATGATATTTTGACCCTTACAATTCTATGTGTTAACATTTGGCTTCATAGGGGATGGCATGCTCTCTGTGAGCTGCCAAGAACATTTAGTTCTAGTGCCTTATTCATGGGCTATGGGGTCATTATTGAAAGCAAATAAAACAAACTAAAAACTGATATTTACAATGAAAGGAAGCCACTCATGGCTTTAAGAGAAATATTTCTTTAGAAAATTCCCATTTATTGGGCCACCACAAAAATTAGTATCTTCCAAGATCTGTAATTTGAAAGCCTTAGTTTGCAAAAATTCAGAAATTTTAAAAGGAGCAATTCACAATGCCTTGAATTTACCATGTTCTCCCTTTTCTTGCCTTTATGCATCCCATTTGAGCACCAAGTCTCCCAACTGGAAATATTCCTCCTTCACCTTCTTATCAAAAGATTCTTTGATTTTGTGCTAATGGCTTTGTGATTTATCAAAGAGTTGCTCCCTGATCTATTGTACTTCCACTAATTGATGCATCCTCTTGATAATTTCATCCAGTTCTCCTTATTGGTCTTGAAGAAAATTTTCCACAGGTAAGTCTAGTTTAGTAGGAAAAACAACTTCAGTTCCATAGACCATCTGAAATTGAGTAGTGTCAATTGATCTCTTGGTAGTTACTCTATATGCACATAGAGAAAACTTCAGCTTTGAATCCCAAGACTTTTTTTATCCTCCAACAACTTTTTGATGATATTTACTATGCTCTTGTTGGAGGATTCTGCTAAACCATTACCTTGAGGATAGTATGGAGTAGAGTGAATAAGATGAATCCCAAACTTTTCAAAAAACTTGATCAGAGGCTCAGCTTTAAAATTTGCAGCATTATGAGTAACAATCTTGTTAGGACAACCAAATATTGACAAAATGTCTTCCATGAAGCCAATGACTACTTTATGTGTTGCATTTCTTGTGGGAATGGATTTTATCCACTTGTTGAAATAATCAGTGGCAGTTAGAATCCAACGATTCTAGCCACTGGAAGCTAGATGGATTTCTCCAACAAAATCTAATCCCCACTGCTGGAAATGACTAGATACCACTATGGGCTTCAAAGGAAAAAAATTTAGCTAATGATTTCCTGAGAATTTTTTACATTTATCATAGGATCTGATATTTTCACATACATCAGTGAATAATCTAGGCCATAAGTACCCATTTCTGAGAATTTTATATGTTGTAGTCCTCCAAAAATGATGACCTCCACATAGGCTATCATGAAAATCAATCATGGTTTTCTTTGCCTCTTCTATATCGAAGCATCTTAAAAGAACCCCTACATGATCCTTCCAATATAGAACATGACCAACAATGCAATATCTTATTGCTTTGAGCTTTAAATCCCTCACCTTAGTCTTCTAAAGTCCAGTAGGAGGCTGCAATGTTTGCAAGAAATAGATGAGGTACTTGTACCAAGTAAACTCTGTCAATTTTGGGATGATATGTGAGTTGTTGCTAGTAATATCAGTCTGTTGATATACCAAATATACATTCATGAAATTAACCCCAAGTGCCTTACAATTTGATTCAACTAACAATATATCTAAACCTTGTCCTTTCACCAGCTTGGTAGGTTTCATCGCAAGATCAAACTATAGAATTTTGGCAATCCACTTACTCCTCTTTCCATCTATGTCAGGATGAATCAAAATTTCTTTAACAGAGATTGAAGGAACATAAGAAATGATTTTGGAATGCAAAACATATACTCTGAAAGCTTTGAGGGAGGACAACAACTAGTGTATCATTTGAGGCAAAAGAAAATATCAGAAATTGTTTTGAATAATCAGGACTGATAAGAACAAGTGCCTCATCCAGTGCTTGTATAATTTGATCAAAATAATTCCTAGATTCAAGTGTCCATTTTAACTCATTCCCATTTCTCAACATGGATGTGATGAATTTCACCAACTCAGCAAAATTGGATACAAATCTTCTCAAGAAGTTTATCTTACCAAGAAAGAACTGAATCTTTTTCTTGGACATAGGGATATACAGAGTCTTGATGGCCTCTACTCTACTTGGGTCAATTCTTACCCCTTCAGCCGAGACAATATGTTCCAACAACTTACCTTCCTTCATAGAAAAAAGGGACTTCTTGGGATTCAGTGACAGTCCATATTTTCTGCATTTCAAGAACACCTTCTCCAATTATTGATAATGATCTTGATTAGATTTTGAAACCACTGTGATGTCATCCAAGTAGATCACCACAAACTTATGCTTTTCTCCAATAAAATAAATATACATTACACATTGAAAGGTTTCCCCTACATTCATGAGACCAAAGGGCTCCTTGGCATACATGAAAGTAACCCAAGGAGTAGTGAATATTTTCTTCTCCCTATATTTAGGTAAAACGGAAATTTGATTGTAGCTTGAAAAGCCATCGATCATGGACATCCTCATTGAGCATGTCACCCTTTGCAAAATATGCTCCATCTTAGGCAAGGGATAATTATATTTCCTAGAACACCTATTTAAATTTCTGAAATCAACACAAAGTCTGATTTATCCATTATTTTTCCTAACAGAGACTAGATTAGCTATCCACTCAGAATACCTCAAAGGTATGATGATCTAAGCATCAAGAAATTTTTTGACTTCCTTCTCCATGATGGGCAACAACATAGGATTGATTTGTCTTAGTTTCTGTCTAAATTGTTTGGTATCACCCTTCAAAGGTATTTTATGTGCAGTAATTATTGTATCATAAGTTTGAAAATCCTCATACTTCCAAGAAAAGACATCAAAAAATTCCTTTAACAATTTGATATACTCATCTCTTTATTTTTCTGACAGACTACCAGACAACTTTATTTTTCTGACAGACTACCAGACAACTTGACATACTTGGGATCTTCATCAGTACTTAGATTTCACTCTGTCAAATCAACATCTTCATTTGAACCTCTCACTTTCACAACCACATATTTATTATCAAATAATATCTCCAAAGGAACCAATCCCTTGGGAATATGATTTCTAGACAACTGGACAATCTTGTGGTCTGCAATCTTGTTCAGGAATTTATCAGCATGAGGATTGTTTTCATCATCTGGGTCTTGATCAATGTGAAGAGCATAAAATTCCTCTAATATTTCCAGAATTTCTTTTATTTCAATATAATCTTCAAAAACCTTCCAATGGTTGACATTTTCAGGTACAGAAGGCCTATACTTTACTTGAATATCATACTTGAGCTTAGGAGGTAGTGGGACTTTAAAGTTACTATCATAAACAACTAGAGAATCAACCAATGTATTCTCTTTTCTAGGAATAAAGGATATGTTGAAAGCTAGGAAAAAATTGTCAATAAGATCCCATACCTCATTCCTATAAGTCCTTAGCCTTGGATGTGTTTCTTGATATATATTTCTAACCTGATGTACAATCATCTCTGCATCTCAAAAAAATGATAATTCTTGAATTTTCATATCTTTAGTAGCCCTCAACCCCAAAACTAGGGCCTCATATTCTGCAATGTTGTTTGTGGTTTTGATGCAGGAGCATCGCAAGTAGCTAGCCAAGAGAGCATGAAGGCAGAAGACAGCTAGAAAGTGAAACACACATTTTACATGTTTTGGAAATGTTTTTGAAGCATTAATGTAATGGTTAAAGGGAAGTGTACTTGTGTATTGTAAACAGATCATGAGCGATTTTCTCTCATCTATAGCAGGTAGAGGCATTTATGCATAGTTAATGAAAGTAGGTAGGTTTGAATTAGAGATTAGACAGTTTAGAAGAGCAGGAGGGAAAACGACTATAGACACCCTCATATTTGTATCATTGTATCAATCAGAATTATATCATTAAGCACATTAGCATAGAGAAGAGGAGGGTTGTAACAGAGAGTTGTAGAGAAGAACCCATGTACAAAAGTTATGAATTAATATATGAAGCTTTGATTCAGATTCATGGTATTGTGATGCTTTCTGTGTATACATGCTAATTGATCTGCTTATGGTTGTTTTATTCTCTTTGTCATGCATTTGTTATTATGTTGTGTGTTGATGTATGTTTTCATGTTGAATGTTTAAATTTTGAGAGAGAAAGAGAATGAGTTTCAATTGTTTCTCTTCTTGAGTGAGAAGTTCCTACAAGGAGTGCAGTGAAACATATGCAAGGAGTGCGTTGACAAAGACTCGGAGTTCATCTCTGAAAGCTCAGGAGGGATACCATTGTTCTCATTTCAGTAGAAGTGCAAGTGAAGCACAGGAGCCGTGCAAGGTGTGCGCAGGCTAGACCTTAGAACTTATCAACTAAGGTTGAGAGATTGAAGGATTGTTGTTGCAGAGGAAGTGCACAGAGTTGAGAGTTAAAATACATAGAAGTATTTGAAGGTCTGCCACAAGGAGTGCATGCAGGAGTTCTTTTGTGACTTGAAGTTGTCATAGGAAAGCTTAGAAGGATTAACGCCTTTGAAATGTTCAAAGGGGGAAGGTGAAATCATTTCGCAAGATTTAAGTTCCAGTACAAAAATACTGGTTCATTTCGAAGGAGCTGTCAAGGAAGAAATCGAGTGGTCGGAATTCTCCAAGGAGAACTCTCGAAATCACGAGAACCGTAAGACCCAGAGAAGTTACAAGGTGGATAAGGAGGGGCAAATCCATCACTCTGGTAACAGGAGCCAACGTGGACCGTTGATTGTGATCTGCTGGAGTGTTAGATTATTTCAGAATTTTGGGAATCAGCATTTCGGCATTCCTGGTGACAAGGAGTAGAGTACTCCACATCAGAAGCTCCGAAATCACAAAACACGAAATACCCTTGGAGGAGCGTTTCGGCATTTCGGCAATTCGAGATCTAGGATCTCGAGGAGACAGTGATTTGGAATCAAGATTTTTGAACTCCCAGTTCGCGAAATCCTGGGGAAAAGAAAATCATTTCGGCATTTCGGGATTTGGAATACCAGAAGTCCTGAGGACAAGGAACTTGGGTCCTTGCATTTAGAATTTTGAAGTTGAGAGATCCGAGATATTGTGAAGTGGTATTTTGGTATTTCAGGAATCAAGATTTCAGCATTTCCCATTGAAAAGAATTCAGGCACTTCACATGAGAACCCTCGAAATTGCGAAACGCGAAATAGTGCGAAGTGGCGTTTTGACAATTCGATGTTTCAGGGTTCGAGAACCGAGAGGACAGTGTTCTGGGATCGAGAATCTTGGATTCCCGGTACCTGAAAGTCTGAAATCATGTGGGCCATCGGATCGAATGGAATCTTATAGCCATTGATTCCGTTGGAGATATTGTTTCGGCATTTCGGGGTTTGTGGAGGTGAGAGAGCTGGAAGCTTTACATCAGGGCTCACGAAATCGCAAAGTCCGAAACCTTGAAAGGGAAAAAGTTCCGATAGAAGCTGGTCTTTTGCTGAACGTTTCGGGTTTCGACATTTTGACAATTGTGAAGACAAGAGGTCGAGATTCCTTGTTCCAGAACTCATGAAGTCACGAAATGCGATACAGCTGTGTAGGAGGACATGGACAAGCATTTCAGGAAAATTGACATTTCGGGTTTCAGAAGTTGGAAAGGTCAAGAATCTTGACAACAGGATTCGCGAAATCGTGAAACTCGAAATCCCGAAAAGGAAAGTCCCGATAAGGGAAAAAAAAAAAAGCCCGATCATTGTTATTGTGGTCAAGGGATTTGAGTGGTGCTTTGTGTTGGTTCACACGGAGCATACTCATAAGGACCTGTGGAAAAACACGATTGTTGTGTGTGTGTAGGATTCCTTGAGGAGGAACCTGAGAGTCAATCAGACTTATGAGGGCAAATTTAGAACGATCCTGAGCAAACCTCGATCAGGGGATTGGGGGTCTGCGTCAAGTTTCAAATTCTAATTTGAAAGACAAATTTATGACTTCTTGAGAGGGAGAAATGAAAATAGCTCCAACACTAGCAGTATCTTTAGAAGATGCCCCATCAAAATACATTTTCCAAGTTTGAGCACCTTGTTTGACTGTTTCACATGATGTTGGTGATGGCTTTCTAATTTCCATAGGTGACCAAGGAAGATCAGTGAGTTGTAGAATGCTAGATCCAAAATTAGTGTCCACAACATAAATAGGATGGTTTGTGGGATTACCTTTATCACTAATAATATAATCCAGTTGTGCTTCTCTATACAACCTTCTGTGTTCACCCCCAAAGACCTGTATATTGGCATAAGAGAGATCCATATGCAATGTCCCTCCCAACCTTTAAGTCCATGATTTGGATAATAACATCCCAAACTTGGGGGGAACATCCACAACTACAATATCCATGACTATACTCTTCATGGGAAGTTGAAAGAGGGTAACAACCAAATCTTTAATCACCCCAAGTCATTTCATTTTTTTTGAATCAAAAGAATATAGATCATGATATGCTTTGGTGATCTCTAGACCCAGTTCATCCATAACATATTTAGGCATTAAGTTATGGGATGCACCTGATCCCATTAGGAAATTGTGCTAGATATTATCATATACATTCAATGAGTTATAAATAGGAGGAGAGAAGTCATCTCTATATTCTACTAAGGGCCCCAATATAACTGCAGATTTTTCATCTTGCAAATTTACTGAATCTGTTGAATGGGAAGAAAAATCAGGCTGCAACATATTAGAAATGGACTTCTTGAAATATTCATTCTTTATCAACTCTAGGAATGGGACTGGAATTTTAATCTTCTTAATTTCATTCTCAAAGTTAAAAGAAGATGGGGATTTCAAATTTTCTTTTACTTCTTGAACATGAGCTTTAACCATAGGATGAATATTTTGTTCTTCATTTCCTTTCGTAGGTGAAACCACTGTTTTAGTAGAGGGTTCTGATTTTTTAGGCTAATTGGATGTACTAGGATTTCCCTCTTTTTGTTTTGACCTCAAGTTGTACTTGTTCTGATTTTCATTTGCTTTCTTTCCCTTACTTAAATCATTTAGCTGACTTTTCATTAGAGACTCTTCATAAGCAGATTGTGTTAGATGAGGGGAAGTAAATGTGTCTACCAAACAATGAATTTCTTGGTCAACTTTCTCATTTTCTCCTTCTTCATCCTCAACCGAAATTTTTTGAAGAGGGGTCTGAACCTTTTGATCTTCTCTATTCCTCTGATCTCTTTGAAGAATTTGAGGTGCATTATTTTGTCTCCTGAAATTGTTCCTATTTCCAAAATATTGTGTACTTCTATTTTCTTTCCTTCCCTCAAGTTTTAGTTTTTCCATTTCTACAAAAAGTGACTTGACTAACTTAGTCAATTCATCAACTTGAGGGTTGTTTGATGAAGCATCAGAAGTGGAAACTTCTTCTTTTTGTTTACTCCTATCCATATCAGACTTGCCTCTTCATTTATCTGCAACCAATATGTTTGATTCCACTTCTACGGAAACATCTTACATATGGGATAGTGAAGTAGATCTCCTCTCTCTTAACAGAAGACAAAACTTAGGGTCAAAAGCTCTAGCATATGTTATTTTGGCAGAAGTTTGAATAGGATTGATCTCAATAGGAATTTTACTATGCATTTTGTTAAACCTTTTTGAAAATTATGATACCGATTCACCTTCTTTTCTTTTGAGAGCCCCAAATTCAGTGATATAATATAGAAAATCCTTCTTGTCACCCCAATGCCTTAAAAAGGCATCATCTAGGGCTTCAATCCCAACAATTGATCCAGGAGATAAACTCCTAAACCATTTTTTGGCTTCATCATCAATACTTTGTACAAAAACTCTCATCCAAACATCCTCATTCTCAATATTTAGATTATCAGCATAGCTATAAAATGATGCAAGGTGTTCTTCTGTAGTGATATCCTCCTCTCATGTGAACTTGGGAATGTACTTTAGGTAATCTCCTATTGGGAGAGAATTCATAGGTTGAGGAAGCACCAAAGGGCCGTACCTAGCAGCCATAATGGCATCCATTCTATTATGAGGAGGAATATGCCCTGCCATTTAATTAGGGAAAGGTGGATTCTGAATTCTAGGAGAAGTGGGGGGTGATTTGACAGGTAAGGCTCCAATCTGTATATCGGGTATTTTGGGAAAAGAAAGAGGAGTTTCTGACTTAACAAAAAGTGGTTGGGTCTTGGATGTGGATGGGGAAAACTCAAGAGGAACCGAGGTTCCTTATTCTTTGGTCACAACAAATTTGAAAGAATGGGGAGAAGGAGAACCTACGAGAGGAAAATATTCCAGACTCTTAAGCCTACACCAATTTACAACCTCATGGGATGCAAGAACATCAAAGTTTTCAAGACTTTCTTCTTTCAGCTCAGGAGAAAAAAGATGAATATTCTACAGGGAAATATCCTAGTTTAGACTTTACAGGAGTTTCAGCAATAGGAATATGAGAAAAATGAGAAACAACAAATAGAGTATGGAAAGCACAGCTAGGTAAATTTCCAGAAGTACCTGAGGATTTGGAAGAAGAAGCTCCTTGCAAAACTTTTCCCTTATTTAAGATATTTTCTATATTAGGTTCAGGTGCATCCAAAGGTGACTGTGGATTCAACCTCGTGTGTCTACCTTTGGGAGCCACAATTGAAATTTTGAGTTGCCAGGTGCAATATGTAGTCTTCTATTTACTGATTACCGTGCACCATTAAAATTAGTATTTTTTCTTGTCGTACAACCTAGAGAAATGTATTCAATTTGTTCCCTGACAACAACACAAAAAATGTTAGCACTAGAAGTCACACTTAAATTGTTGTAAGTGCTAGCCTAATACCCATCAGAATATTAAAGATAAGTTTTTATGATAAGGTGGAAAATGGATGAAAACATCAGAAAGAGAATGTCAATCACAATTTACTCCATATACTATGCATCAACAAATAAGGCTTTGAATAACTTTAGATCAAGTTTTAAGAAATAAGGTGAGTAGGTGGAAGACTTGATAAGAAAAATGTAATATGCCTATCATCAACATCATGTAGCATTGACATACATATGGAGAAATACTCTCTGGAATAAGAACTTGTTAAAATCAAAGAGAAAAACTCTGATATACTTGTAAACAATATCACAATAAATCATTCATTGCAACAAAGATACAATCAGCCAGTTGAATCATTCAATCATATTGTAATCAGAATAACATAGCAAAAAGATGATAAGAAATATGATTGATTTCCATTATCCAAAGTGTCTTATGTCTGATCCATACAATAGAAGGAACTTCTCTGCTATACAAACAATATTAAAATATGAGTGGCTCTCAAACCATTCAAACCTCCCTTCGGTCTTACAATGCTTGTCTTATATCCTAGATTGTCATTGACAACCTTAAAATTCGAATAACAACTCCTTCATAGGATTCATGTTCCTAAAGGTGGCGTAGCTATAGTTGTACAACAAAAATAAAACAGAATGTCATATTTCAATATGATGTTGGCAACGTTTGCAACATCATCTTTGACTGATGAGGTGTCCATTTGAGTGCATTTCCCTTTGGCATGTGGCCTCCCAGTGCGCAAATGATATTCAAAAAACTGGTACACATCCATATTGACATCTGGCATTAGTTATTCCCTCCAAAAACTACAAAACATGAGTTCGCAGCGCCAAGCACTATGAACTTCCCTGTAGTGGCTTGCTTGATTTTTCAAAGGCTTAAAACACCCCAAAACGGTCTCAAGTTTCCCGAAATGTTGTAACAACTTAATAATGTTGGTACATGACTAGAAGAAAACATTCAAATAGCTAATCATGGTTTAAAAAGATAGCCATCCTCAAAAAGTTGTAAAAATGAATAACATAAGAAATTTGACCAAAACTGATATTGGTTATGGAGGTTCAACATATTCATTTTTTAACTTTGGAGCTTCTCCTAGTAGCAACCTTAGCTAGAACATACAGATTTATCTTGGCCAACTCTTCTTTAAAAGGATGTATTTTTTCCTTTAACTTTCTTATTTGATCTTAATAAGATTTGTTTTTTATGTAGAGATTTTTAAGCTGCCTATGGAGGGGATGGAACCTTTTGGATAAAAATATGGCCGTATCAATGGTCTCATGGTATATGTCCATGACTCCCTTGAGCTTCCTCCCTTAATCCAAATCTTCTTTCTTCATTTTATCAACCTCAACCCTTTCTTCTTTAAGTTGTATCTTGAGCCTCTTGAAAGTGGTATTACTTGCATGCTGAGGAGTAGTGACATCAATAATTTCAATGAGTTTCTCAAGAGATTTGGATTTACCTTTCCTTTAGGCTGAAGTCTCTGTTGCATCATCCTTCACAGGAAAAAATTTCTTAGTTGTTTCTCTAGTAAGAGGCTTCATGGGCTTAACCTTATTTGAAACAATAGGTGAATGAAACACAAGCTTTCTTCCGCTCAGACCTGTGGATTTGCTTAAAGGAACCTCTAGGAGTGGGATATGCTATGGGTGAAGCTTCCCTATGTGAAGATTGTGAAGGCAATTCTTATTATGTTTCATTTGTGGCTCTATCACCTATATTAGTCATATCACCCCTTTTCTTCTTGCTAACCTTTGAACACATAGTCTTCTCAATAGGAGTAGGTCTTTGTATCTTGGACTGTAGGGTAAGGGAAACATTTAGCTAAAACTATGATGAAGTGAGGAATGTTTCCCAATCAATGTTTGTCTTTCTCAACTCTTCCATTACCAACATTTTAATAAGGCCAAAGTGAAAGAAACTGGTCTCTACTTGTTTAGACTTGGCTTGAACTCTATCAGTCATCTTACCAATGCTTCTAAAAAGATAAAAAGGGAGGTTTTTTGCTTCTTTCCCTGTGAAATGTAGCAACATGATCTTGATGTGGTATTGGTATACCATGTTAAATCTCCCCTTACAGGTAAAATACCTTTGGATAACCTTCAACATCTTATCAAAACCTTGAAGCATGTGGCTTCTGGGTACCCCTTTGGACAAGTTGTCTCCCCCACACTCTGGCTTAAGAAATTCCTTGGAAAAGGAAGCATTTAATGACATTGTCTGGAACCAATTTTCTCTAGTGTTGGGTATCTCTTTTTCAATAGAGATGGATAGTTATGAAACTTCAAATTCTAACCTCCCCACTTTGGTTTTGGACCCATTGAATTTTAATGCAAACTATCTGGCCACCTCTGGATGCCCCCTCTGCATCTTTTGACAGAAATTGATGCAACCTACCCTCTGAAAGGATTCTCTTATCAAAGGCTTAGAATCAAGGAGATGCATGTCATAGGGCTCTGTCCTTACAATCGCCCCTCCCTTGTGAGCCTTCTTATGCTGTTGAATTTCCATACTGTTGTTGAAGAAAGATTTTCTGTAAGTTTTAATGACAGCTAGATGTATGAAAACATGGGATAAAGGAAACTAGGGTTTTGATGAAAAACTATTTTCAATAGGTTGGCCTTGTACATGGATTTATACACCTGGTTCTATACACATTTAGGAATGAGATAAGGAATTATTTAAACATGAGAGATAAGGAAAGACAACTAGTAGCTATAATGAAAATGAGACAAACAATAAATCTATGTTAAAACATGTCTTTATTAGCATAAAATGGGTTAACAACATTAATAATGTGTGCAACTTAAAGCATGCTTCAATCAGATGATCAACCACACTTTTCAAAATGGATAGGGGTAAAATTCCACTCGTTTAAAGTTGAAATTTCAAAGGTGTAGAAGATGGGTTTTTTCAACAGTGTTGGAATAAAGGGTTCGTAGCACCCTATTCGCAGTGCCAGAGTAACAGTTCGCAACATTGGTGTAACAGTTCACAACGTTGGGAGGAAATTCAATGGAACAGGTGAATTCTGAGCAATAGACAAGATAGATGAGGTTGAAACATGGCCTGGTCTTGTGAGAAAGGTTCATAACACCATGGAGGTGAATTTGAAAGAAGGAAACAACAAAATTAGGATAGTTCGCAGCACTGATAGGTAAAACCAACAACATCGAAAATCTCATGGAGTACCTAGTGTACTTGGGCTTAATGTTGATGTCTTTAAGTTTGAACGGGAATGTCTGCAAGCTATCCAACTTCCAACCCTTTTCTTCATCGAGTATGCGGCACCAGTTCGCAATGCCTGTCTACCAGTTAGTAGCACTAGAGTAATAGTTCGTAGTGCTTGATTCAAACATGCATTTCACACTTCGAGGAAACTGTTATGAAATATGTGTCATAATCTCTGAAAATTAGTTTAAGTGTAGGCTCTGAAAATGAGTAAATCATCTTTGACACGATCCTTTAATTTGCAATGATGACAAATGAAAGCATGAAGTACTTAAAGTATGTTGTGAACTCTTCTAGTGATTTGGCAGTACAGACACCTAACTCTGACTTGACACTTAAACGGATAAAAGGTGACAAAGGGAATTTTGTGTACAACATGAAGGTGTGACATGTCAAGGTGATGATGTAAAAATCAGAGATGTGACTCATGGGGGTTTATTTACCTTGTCATGATACAAATTACATAACCCAAAGACTTTAGACCAAGACCAAACTAACTTTATCTTATCCAAATCAAACTTTAAGTGATGACCATAACAAGAAGACATGAAAACCTATGACTTATGTAACCCTGTGACTAAAAAAAAAAAAATGATATGATTTTTTGACCCTGACAATTCTATGTGTTAACACTTGTGCCAATAGATGAATTCTTTGTTCACTTATCACATAGGGTACGTGGATGGAGCCAGTCGCTGGACCTAGAATCTCACTTCAGTAGCTTGGGCCATTTACACCCTCGACCATGTGTTTCTCCACTCTAGTGGCATATGCCTCGGCCCCTTCACCAATAACCAAGTTGAATATGTTGTCGTCATTGGTCTCCTCTTCGAGGCTAGTCACCTTCATATTCATCACCTTAGTGTTCTTTTAGATTCTCAGCTCATTGTCCATCATCTTAATAACGTGTATCGTGTCCGAGATCCATGTATTTATCGCAAGTACCCGCAATTCAAACTTCTGCTACAAAATTTTAAGTCAATCACATTTACTCATATATCTAGGAATCACAACCAGATGGCAGATAACATAGCTTATCAAGTACTAGTTTGGGATTTATCACATTAACATACATATTGCATTCATCCATCAATAGATAAAACAAGAACACATAGCATATCAAAACAAGAACACATAGCATATCAAAGAAAAACACATATCAAATACACAACACATGTCCCAAATGGTCTACTCATATATATATAGAGATATCACTCACATGTTTGATACAAATACATACATATATGCCTTAGCTCCATGGCTAGGCCCTCTCATCATATCTATACAAAAGGGGGAGTTCAAAATGACTCCTACATAATACAAAATCAGGCCCATCCTGTATGAGGTCCTCCTACCACCAAGGGTGACCCTAGCTGCAATACATCATCACCATCTGGTGGATCTCCCCCAAGCGGAATATCCGCAGCATGAATCTTCCCCGTCATAGCCGCACCTACAACCAATGCCCGTTTAATCAATGACTGATAGCGCGGGTCCCCCCCAATGCACAACTCCATGATACCCTCGTCCCAGATCCAAAGCCACAAGTCCTCAAGAAATTCATCCAGGAAACCCTTGAGGTGCCTCCTCAACTCCTCCATATCCCGGTCCTGTGCCCCAGGCTCATCTCTACCTCAACTTCCTGCTAGTCCTGATCCCGCTACATCTATCAGTCATGCCCCCACTGCATGTGTCGGTCCTACCTCCGTTGCATGTGTCGAGCCTGCCCCTGGATCATCAAACCGATGATGCCTCATGGGCTGCCCCTCGTCAACCTACTCATCATCCAACCTTGAGAAACATCTTCTTCATGACCACCGAGTCCCACATTTGCATGACCAAACTAACAAAGATGTATTAGTACTAACAATATACACAAACATAAACTCAATGGAAAAGCATAAATGCATAATTATCATACACGCACCTCAGTCGTCCTAGTCCTCCCCAGGCGGTAGGCTCATGCCTGGATGACATCAAAAATACATCCCATGATATGGGAACTCATAAAATACCTGAGGGGTATGCCACCAAACCCACTCGAATGTAGGGGTAAAGTAGTGCCCCACAACCCCTCCCCCCTTTTAGGGTAGCAACCATGCCCACCTCATCAGTCTTGGATCCTGCGTCGCCAAGGGATCCAAAATAGCATGAGGGCGTAGAAATACCACCCTCTTGAACATGAAGGTGCACAAAACTGAGCTAAAGGAAAAATCACCGCCTTTGGTCGTTGCACACTAGTCCAGTTGTGCCACCATACAAGCGTGCATCAACCGGGCCCAAGTAAACATCCGACCATTCATGGCCTGCTCTACAATCACCATATGTGCACCGGAAATGCGTTTTGTCCCCAGGGACCCATAAATCTAGACCACCATCGCACATACCACTTGTACCTCTAAATATTCAATATAGTTGATGTCAATAGAACCACCACTCATCACTTCTCCCCTCAAGTAGTACCGTCCAGCTAGTCCCCCCACAGTCACTCCATCCGGCAACCACGACTTCTCTGCTAGAGCCGACCTCGAAACGAGAGCCCAGTAATAAAATAGATATCAATATCTATGGCAATCCACATATCTCACCCACGTACTGAGAAACACTGCCAATCTGGTTGCCACATCCACACTATGAAGTCTAGCAGTGGCTCCTAGATCTGGATGAGTGCACAATAAAAAAATCATAGCAAACCGGCCCAGGCCAAATGTCGTCGGATCTATGCATCTACTCCCACCTCCCTCCTAAGAGACTCTTAGTCTCTCTCCCTCCATTGTACCAACATCCTCTCTCACTGAAGGGTAACCTACATCCATTAAAACATATGCTATGTTAGCTCATCATCATGCCAAAACTCTAATCAAGCAACATAAACTCACTATTTCACCCCGCACAACTATTTCCATAATAGTCACGCACACCTGTGTGAATTTTCCCATAACAGTCACACACATATGTGTGATTGTTTCACTTATAGTCGTGTACTCCCGCGCGCCTGTTCACTAAACAATTGCACACATCTTGTATACCTATGTGTGTGATTGTACGTTTGACATCCATGCACATTTGCGTGGTTGTTATCCTTACAGTCGCGCACATAGGCGTGATTGTTACTCAAACAACCACGCCCATGCTCAAATCTCAAATGCGCGGCTGGAAATCCAAACTCCATGCATATGTGTGCGGGTGTCGCTGATACAGCCACGCACTGCACGCAACCTCTATTAATTCAACCTGTGCATATATGTGCAGGGATCACATGATTGCCAATGCGAACCCACCACCACACCCAAACAAATGACCGTACGATCCCCTATCCTCCCAAAAACATGCCTACACTATGAAAGAGGTTTTGATGGCTTACATGGGTCTCTCGCCACTCGAATCTGATCTCTCCTGCTCTCCCACAACTTAAAAACGTCCACGGAGACAACTCCCAAACCTCCACAACAACAAGTACACATGAGGTGGTTATGTGGGCCCCATGACCTTATATACACCCTTTTTCCCAACTTCCTCACGTTCGTTCGGAACCATTCAAGCTTCATTTCTCACACTATTCACACCTACAGGATCCAGATTCCCTCACCTTCACAATGGTACTCTCAAATTATCATTTCAGTCTAGAGCCCTGGGGACTTCTTCTTGGCACCCCGGGTGTAGGTACGCCTCACTGGCCCACATTTCACTATCAAGCAACTATTATATATGTTTTGTTTTCATATATGTTTCACGTCGAGTATTTGGTTTGACTATGTAGGTCCTCACCCGCGACCCCCTTCACGTCATCAGTCATGGACTCCCTTGGCTCCTCCAGGTATACATTCCAAACTAGCATACAATTCAACCCTTTGCCCACAGTTGCATTCTCCAATCATCCCTCCTGGAATTTATCCTCAAGATCTCCACACCTGGCTTTGCAATACCATCACCTCCATTGCATTCAGATACTATCATCTGGTAGCTCTCTCACCTCCATGATTTTTCCCATATATATTTACCCTTAGCATATTGACACTCATGTTGTTTTACCCATTAGGCTTGGGAGTCTTGGTAGTGTTACACCCCATATAAAGAACCTCATACTTCTTCCTCATGTTCATTCTAATGACCCCATTATGGAATCTCACATTATTCTTTTGGTTACATTAAATGCACCTCTGCATTATCATTAATCCTCCATATCATCCAAAATCAACTACCCATCGGCAATGTTATCCCCCATTCATCTACCTTGTATAGAAACTAGCCAATGGGCCTCCCACCCTCCACCAGTCTCTACTTGTGCCCTATACGAGCCAAGCCATATTTCACTGGGGCACCCATTTTTGTACATGTACTTTCAACCCCATTATTTATTCATTTGGTAATTGTAAAAAGCACGTTTTACATTTCAGCAAGTACAATAGATTTTTTCCATCGCACCCGATGGTGTTTTCCCTTGCACATTGCAATCTTTGTTACCCTTGGTTGGGGCATCTCACTTCCCTCACACCCTCTGCAATCCATTTGTATCCAAGCCAAAATTTTGACCACCATAGACCTCTGTGTCCCATATCACTCTATATTTTGACCTTTGTTACATCTCCTTGCAATCTCACCCATTCAACACAGTTTTTCCCATATATGGTCATCCCACTGACACCATATAGTATTTTACGATTGCTTCCATCCCCACCCCCAACCAAGGGAATTTCTTGAATCCCATATATTCTAGACATCATTCATGATTATCACCCCATTCGCAGATACCAATACAATTTTTGACACTATTTTGATCAACCGGATATCCATAAGCCCTTTGCTTTTGGTTGTCGCGTCACCTTTTATTTCGACATCAACTAATTCCCAGAAAGGTGGTAGTATATTGGCTTTCATTCCATTGACAATGAGCAGTCTCAGACGGCACAAAGATAGTCCCCATTGCTCTCGGATGTCGTTGATCCCCATGATATTCGACTTCAACATAGTTTCATGTTACAATGGATCTTACTTAGAAACCATTGCAACTTCCAGTAGCAGTCGAAGACCTCTTAATTGTTTAGGCCACCAATGCCTCTGAGTCATTCACCACTTGATTTAGAGCCATTTATGTCATCAAAATCATCATTTTTATTTCTTACGCCCCCAAGGGCGTTGCAGATATCTACTTCATCAACAAAGTTCAGTTGTTTCTATCCCTTTATGGTTTCATGATATGAGCATGGGGCTTGCCTGCCTCATTTGTACTAACACTTTTTGTTTTTCTAGCATACTTTGTATTGATCTTCCGTCCCCTCTCCCTCCGACAGATGGCTCTCACAACTCCTCAAATTCAATGTTTTCTCACTTTCTACACCATCACCAAAAGAAACGATGATGTGTTTTGGCTATACATATGCTCCTAACCTCACACATCAGGGGGCATCTGTTATCACCAGAAAATGGCTCACCACAAATACAGAAAATGGATGAAGAAACAATTAACACAAACACAACATACTACCAATACTTATGGAAGGATTACACTCAGTTTGGCAAGACAATCATAAAAACTATATAAAAGTGGTTTTGGAAATCCTTGCACATTCAACAAAAGCAGCGCGTGCACATCTGCATGGGCTAACATGGTGTACAACGCACATAGTGTGCGACTGATAGTCAAAAGACCTGCGTAGACGCAAAAATTACGCATTGATGAGTTTGGTCGAGCCTCAACCACTTTTGGGATGAAGAGGATCTTCCCCATACCCAAAATCTCCCCCAAATTTCACCTTGGAATCACTGAAAATGATGGGAGGTACCTACAAGGGCCTCCCATTCACATTTGAAACTAATTTGGAAAAAGCTTGCCATCCTCCTATAAATAAAAGGCCATTGTATGCAAAAAAGAAGAAGCATTTGAGTATTGCTATGATGCTCATTTTTAGCTTTGGGAAGCCATCTTCCTCTTAGAAATATTTTGGGCATCTATAGCAAGTGTTAGGATTCTCTCCTCTTGAGTAGTCCATCACTCTTTTCTTCACCATTTTCCTTTGTTAGCCATTGATAGTAGAAAGAAGACTTTGTACTTGGAGACTCAAGAGTCTTCCCAAGGAGAAAGAGGGGACTCATAAGTTTCCATATTTCTCCAAGGAGTATTTATTCGAAGATCAATTTATTTGGTATATATCTCTTGTGTTTTTTTTGTGCATTCATTTGAAGTTATTACTTGCTTAGTTTAGATTTATTTCATTGTTGTTTATTTCTTGTTCATGTATGTTAGTTGAGTCACTAACCAACTAACTCTCTGTTGTGCTTTTTGGTTAGCTTAGCTAGATAGTTAAGGGACCTCCTTTGCTCACCCTTTGTGACAAAAGAAACCCAACACTTGGACTACATGATCATGAAAAGTTGTTATATGTCCTTTCATTCAGCTTATCATAATATGTAAAAGGTCTCATGTATGATTAATTTAAATTGACATATAATATTTAAATAAAATAGAATTTAAGATTTTTAAGTTTTAGTATAATAAAATATTTCGATCTTAATTTTTAATGAAGTTGGTTTTAAATTTTTTTTTAAATTCATAAAGTTTATATAAATTATAAAATCTCAATGTATTTTAAATATAATTTATTAAAAAACAATTTTTATTATTCAATCTTTTTTAAATAGATTTATCCATATCTTTATCAATATTATGGATTTATTAAATACTATTAAAAAATTAAAGTATTTATTTCTTAGATTTTATGTAATGCTTATATTCAAATTCATTTTTTTAATATTTCATTTATGTTAAAATTTAATTAATATTTTATTATTATATATATAATTGAATTAAAAAAAAATACTATCCATTAATATACACTCAAAGTTGGAATCTTTATTTATATAAATCGGTCCTTTAAAATATATACATTCCACAACACAATTAAGTACAAATTTCAAAATAATAATGTAATAATGTGTACACATGTAAAACAACATCCTCCCACAAAAACACTAAAATTTACTATCGTCATCACTAAAATGAGTATTATCATTTGTAGATGAGTATTATCATTTGTAGATTGAGTATTAGGGAGCGTAAAACTGGTCTAGTAAAAGTTGAGCCCTGTTATTAAAAAAAAAAAAAATTAACAATTAACATACATACATATAAATGTACATTATTGAAAATTAAAAGAATAAAATATTTCTCACATGTTCAAGGTTTCTATTACCTGTTTACTATCATCTACCCATTGATTAGGATTACAGCCAAATCAAATGAATGTGAATTATGAGAAAATTTGAAAACCTGTCAATCTTATTTATAAAAAAGTACAATTATTGATTAATGAAATATTCTAAATACAAGTTATATATATATATATATATATATATATATATATATATATATCTTTTTGAATAAATTAATTTTTATATTGAATTTTCAATTACATGAGTAGTGATGTGTTGAATATTTATATGGTGAATTTTTTGAACAGCGCCATTATGGTCATTGTGTTTAGATGATGGTGTTATAGAATTTATTTGATCTCATATGGTGTGGATACCATTTTATATATAGAGAGAGATTTAATAAGTTTTAAATATAAATAAATTATTATTTATTTAACATTATATATGTGTGTGAAGGGCTTCTGGATCAAAACTATGTGTGGAGTTTTATGAAACGTCAAATGTTTCTAGTGGACACTCTACCCATCATCAAGGACATAGAAAGTCGATGATGGGTGGAGTGTCCACTCGAAACATTGGACGTTTCATAAAACTCCACACAGAGTTTTGATTCAAAATCCCTTCACTCAATATGACTGACTGTGAAACCTTACATACTCAGATTATATATGTGAATAATTTTAATTTTGAATGTATAATTAAAACCCCAATTAAATGTATTTATCCATTTTAATATAAATCTTACGAGCTTAGCTCAAGATCTGATTGCATTAATGCATTCCACTGTTTTAAATCTCTAGTCTCAACATCTCTACTAGGAGGCAAGGGAATGGGTGGTTGAACATTGATCATCACCTACAATGAATGTCTTATCTTCGATCTCTGTAGTATCTCATTGAACCATATCTCTGTGTGTAGGTTCATATGGAACATCATGTTGGAGTATATGATCAACATGCATGTCATGCTCAAAATTATCTTGATATTCCCGTGTAGGTTATAACCCACTCACCCAAGATTGTACTTGTTGGAAGGACATGTGTAAACCTCCACAAATGACTATATAACCTACACAAATATTATGAAACATCTCATTGGTGACATCAAATAAAGCATCTAGACTACCTCTCAAACTCACTAAGTGTTGAAAAGAAATAGGAAAATCATTAGGAATTGTATCTAGATATTGTGATGGACCACAAGGATGCCTTGATGAAGATGGATAATCATATAGATGTTGTAATGACGGTGGGTGAGGATGACCAAAAGACAATGGTGGATGAAGCTTCTCAAAACAAGATTGTGGACCAAGTTGTCTAAAAAAATCTTCTTGATGAGTATTAGGAATAACAAGATGATTTGTAATAAATTCATTTAGTCTATGTATGGTAACTAGAATGTGGTTAAACACTCCCTCACAAATGGATCTAATCAATGCATTTGCCTCAACATGTGCAACATGAGCACATGCAGGTGGAGTATTACTACATAATGCTCTAGGGTTTGTAGGTGCACTAGGTCTACAACGAAACTCTAAGCGATCTCCTAGTCGACCTAAACCCTGACCACCATGAGATGGAGTGCTATTATAATCCATTGAAACTCCAAAATGAAATTCCATATGCAACAATAAAGAAAAATACAATGGAATATCATCATTATTTGGAAGACGACCCTAGGCACAAATAAACCTAGGGTAAATAGCAACAACAATTTGGGGATGTACACACCTAGTAACTCTATATCCTCGAATCCTAGCTTTAAAAGCATAATAAGGGAAATCCTCCCACACATTCTCTCGTCCAAACTCTTGAGGAGGATCCTAGAACTCCCAAAATTGTGTATCACCACATGCTCTCTCGCATGGCCTTAGTGATGGGTTGGAACATCCTAGGTTGATCTGAATCAAATTTTTTTATGCATTCTAGAAGTGATTGTAAACTACTATGCATATGGGTTATGTTTTCATAGTTGTCTTTTGTAGGAAGTATGTTTCTAAGTGTTCGAGACAATGTAGTTAATTAGTGTTAAAGGTATACTCGATGTTGAATTGGGTTATAATCCTCCATTTGCAATTTTAAATGTGTAAAAAAAATTAAGAAAATCAAAATGTAAAAAATTAACATTTATATTAAAATAATAATTTAATAAATAAATCAATATTTATTGGTTTGACTTTATTGTTCAATATTATTTCTCTATTTAAAACATAAAACAAATATGCTCTTAAATAAATTTCTCAAAACTATTGAAACTTTAATACATATGGATTTCATAACAATTTAAAAAATATATTCAAATTTCAATTTAAAATAAAAAACAAAGATTATTTTAAACATTTGATTTTGAATTTCATATAGGAAGGATTAGGTTTTCATGGTATCTTTACAATCAATCAATCTATTTTTACCATACACATTAATACACATTAATTAATTACATGAATTTTTAAAAATTACAAATTAATAATAATATATTGTTGTATTGTTTTAGATACATTAATTTATATTAATAAACATTTTCTTTTAAAAATAATCCTTAATAAATGTTTTCAAGTTATAAGATAGAAAAAAAATTGTTCATATATTTAAAATAACAATTTATTAATATATATTTTTTAAATTTACATTTATGAAATCACTATACTATTTTTATTTGAAAACAATTATATAATTTAAAATTATAAATACAAATTTATTATAAAATTATAAGATAAATTTCAACATAAGTAAACTTAACATATATTTTCATACCTAAAAAAAAATTGTGAATTCCAATAATTTAAAATATTACTTAAATTTTTGTTAAATTTTTTTAATAAATAACTATAATTTTAGATAATAAATTAAGAGGTTTCATATAGTATTATATATATAGCAGTTTTATATATAATCAATTGGGTTTAGTTTGGATGGTTGTGAGGAATGATTATTATCCTATCTATTTGGGTTCAATTTCCATAAATGACATGAATAAAGCTTATAATGAATTTATTTTAATGGCTTTGAACCTATATGTATTGGAAAGTTACCTTTGATTCAAAACTGAATAGCAAAAAAAATACTTTTTTCTAGAGATGAAAAAAAATTATTAAAATTATATTAAAAAATTTAAGGAATAACAAAGTAAAGTAAAAGAATTATAAAATGCCAAGAATAAATTACACATTTATATTTTAAAAATTTCATAATCCTTATCAACATAGGATACTTACTCAATACAACTTTTTAGAAATTTTAAGCATTTTATTTAAATTTACATACTATATTTAACAAATATACCCTACACACTTGAAGATGGATATCATTTTATTTAAATTTACATATTATATTTAGCAAATATACCCTACACACTTGAAGATGCATATCATTTTATTTAAATTTACATACTATATTTAACAAATATACCCTACATTATTGAATATACATATCATTTTATTTAAATTTATATACTATGCATATTTGGAAAAATCTTCAATACTTTTCCAACATATACCCTACACAGTTGAAGATGCATATTTGGGAAAAATCTTCAATACTTTCCCAACATATAATATGGGTTTCACTATAACTTTTACCATATTTTACCATTCTTAAACATAGGTTACAAATTTAGTATCTAGCTTTTATCATACTTAAGCATCTAGCTTTTAGTATCTATTACATGGACTTTCCGGTGGTCCTTTGAATGGAGAGATAATTCCATTTAAGTATTTTAGTAAACGTGGAAGTATGGTTAACCCAAATTCATGAATATGAGCACTTGTAGTGTATACATATTCACATGAACTTGTGTGTATACATATCTACACGAACATCTTTATTCGAGTGAATATACTTCCGCCCGAATTCCCAACCCTATTTCTAATTTGTTACTTTTCAGTTCAGAAATTGATTAATATGTTCGTTTGAATTTTTTTATTTTTTTAATATGTTTCTTTTATTTCAATGTTTTTGATTAATATGTTCGTTTGAATTTTTATTTTTTTTCTTGTTGCCACATAGTGAGATATATTAGCATATTTTTACTCGCTTATGAATGGTATTTTTCTCTTCCTGCTAAATCGATTTCATCTTACAAATGTTATTGACTATGTATGCACCCCAAGTTGCATATCATATCTTGCTTACACAATTCACTCAAATTCAATTGAAAAAAGGTGAAAGAATCAGAGACTTTAACAACGACTAAAGAATCAGATTTCAGAGTAACAAAAATTTATGTTGTTATAAGAATGCGATGCCCTCAAATGTAAATTATGTCATCGTATTCTTAGGAATAAATGAATTAGTGAAACAATTCATAAAGCAACATAAATGGAAGAATTTATGTTAGAAACTAATGCAGATCTTGATATCACCTCAGGAAAGTCCAGAGGCAAATGAACACTCTCACAATATCAGATCAAGGAGCATCCACATCAAGAAAAGTTGAAAATTGAGGATTTGGTGGAGGAATCCTCCAGGGAGTCATCACTAATGTAAAAAATGATTCAACTACAACTCAAGAAACGAAACAAAGATTAGAAATAGCTCAAATGAATAGAACAATTCAACATATCCAGAATGAACTAACGAGATTAAGAAGAGCTGAAAATTTTGTTCCTACAAATCAAAATCCAAGAATTCATGTCCAAGAACAAATAATGAGACAAAATAGAGACAAAGAGCATAGACAAAGGGCACCTAGAGTGCCAAACCCTAATGATGTCGTGATGAAAGAAATTTTTGAAGAAGAAAATTTTGAGAATTATGATCAAGAGGCCGATAATATTCAAGATGAAATTATTGAATCAGTTTAGACGAATGAAGGTGAATCATCCTTTTACATTTTCAATGAACAAGAAGAGCCTGACATTATGCAAGAAAATGTTGTGCAAGCGAGAGCACAAATAAACAAATTCAAAACGAAATAAGTTGTCGAAAAAGAAAAAGAAAAGACAAAAACAAATGTTGCAGAAACAACATGACAACAAAAAGTTGTTAATAAGGCAAAAAATCTACAACGAATGCCTTACAATGTGATTGATGATTTGACCAAGTTAAGAATCACTTTTCCCTTCATGGAAGTAGCTATGAAAATTCCACAACAAATGGAAAATATTTTGAATATTCTTGATGAACCAAGCAATAAAATAGAAGTTGTTGTTACCAATTCCAGGAAACAACAAAATTCTT